>PVKA01046067.1:0-15162 GCA_004027165.1 Ctenomys sociabilis | reverse complement strand
TCTTCCGGCTTAAAACCCAGCCCACAGTCAGCTCGGGGCTCTCTGTCCCTGCGCGTTCAGTGGGCCCCATGCATGCGTGGAAAATAAAATCCCCTTGCTTTTGCATGAGAGGACGTCTCTTGGAGTCTTTCTTCATGCGGTGGGCTTCTCAGACCTAACACAGTCATCAGTATCTTAGTTACTTTCAGTATCTATATTAGTAGCACCATGAAGGAGACACAGTTCCTGACATCCACAAATTAAAGGAAGAGAAATGTGATTTCGTCCACAGCTTCAGGGGACTAAGTCAACATTGGCTGGCTCCAAAGCAGAGACCTCATGATGGAAGGACAGGGTAGAACACAGCTGCCTAGCTGCCAGGTGCTGGGAATCAGGGGCGTGCCAGAGGACAGGAGACAAGGAGCCAGGTAGAGTATTCAAGCTTACAACTCCACAGCATATCCACTTACACCTAAAAGTGTGCTCACTTAATGGCTTCCAAGAAAATCAACTTATACAACCAGTCTCAATCTCCATAGTGACATGTTTGCCTCAGATCCTGGGTTTGGAAATACTATCCTAAGAAACACTACCCAGGACTCTTGCTCTGGTTGTAGTGTTTGATCATTCCTCAGAAGAGTCTGACATGCTCATGGAGATTTACCAGTTATTTGGGAAGGACAAGGAATATGAAACAAAGACATATGTAATTTTGCTCAAACTTGCCTCATTACCCAAGAAACAGAAACTTCCCTTGGAAGGCACTGTGGCTCAGACTTCTGGGACAAGGCCAGCTGGGAGGAAAGAAGGGGCTATTGTAGCCCTTAGGTCAAAATGTGCTAATGACACAGACACTGGAAAAGACTTCTCCAAAGTGAGGTGATAAAATGCCAACATTTTCTCAACATCGATTACAAGCAATGACATTTTGTTCTAATGCCCAAAGTCTGTACCTACAACTCCTGGAGGCTACTGATAGAGGTTTCATCTTTAAGGAGCTATAAAAATTCTTAAATGAAGAATACTTTTGATGACCACAAAAGAGAAAGCCACAAAGGTGTAAAGCATGAGGTAATTGTGTGCAGTGTTTTTGGTTTAAAGATGGAGGGTAGGCCAGGAACATAGGAGGTCTCTAGCTGATAGAGAGCTCTCACTAATAGCCAGCTAGCAGATGTGAGCCTCAGTTCTCCAATTGTAGAGAGTTGAATCTTTTGTTCATAGATAGAAATCATGAATTGGAAAAGTGAAGCTCTAGCAGGAGGCCAAATGTCACAAGTCTACTCTAGTAAGCTGAATGCCATTAGTTGACACTGTCATGTGATGTTTAATGTTGGCTTGTTCCAAATATCACCGGTCAGCTCTGCTGGGTACTTATTTCTTTTGCTGACAATATTTTGACTTCTGGTCTCTTGGGATCTTTTGGGGATGTCTTAGTTGTTTTCTCATTACTGAGGCAAAACATCTGATACTCAGTGTTAAAAGGGGAAAGGCTTATTTAGTTCACAAGTTTTAGTCCATAGCTGGCTGGATCCAAGGCACAGATGCATGTGGCAAACAGTTCACAGCAGAGGAAGACAGAAAAAGCAGCAAGAAAAAGCTGCAGTGATGGGGGGAGAGAGAGACAGAGAGACAGAGACAGAGAGATCCTTTTCTCTCTCCTATGTTGCATGGAGACTGCCTTTTCTATGGCAAGGGTAGCCCTCATGGCCTTGATCCCAGAACTGGACCAGGAATCAATCACAAATTCTAGATTCAGCCACTTTGGAAAAAATCTTCCCTGCCTCCCATGACTGCATGAGGCTCTGGGGAGACATCTAAATGCAAACCAAAATAGGGGCTGAAGAAAGCCCTGATGTTTAATGTTCCTTTTAAAAAATGACTCCTCTGTCCACAGTACTCAGGATAAGAATCCTGAGTGAGTTTATTGGACCTTTCAATCTACATGACACAAGACATAAATCACAAGCAAGGTGGGGCTTTATTTTAATAGGACTTGTGCGGGGATCAGTGTATCAGAAGAAAGCCCACTACACTCAGCTGAGACATGTGAGGGGGTGCAGCTTATGTGTCAGCTATAGGCCTCGGATTGGTCCATTTAATTGCAAGGAAGTCAGGACAGGTACAACTGTCATGGTGTGAATTCAAGGAAACACTAAGGAGACACAAGAGCTCCAAAGCTGTCACTTTCCCCAGGGCAAATGCTGTGGCAGAAATCAGGGAATCTTCAGAATGGCTAGCTGTATTCATCATAGCTGATTGGGGCTTCGAGGAAGTTGGAGGTCCCTCCCTGCCCTCTGCCACATTCAGAATGCCTTCTCTGCCACTTTTTCAAAGAGAGAACAGCAGCGGAGGGAGTAGAAGAAGGAGACTATGGCTGATATAGGAGATGTACTTCCTGTTAGAGAGCCACAGAGGGAGATGCCCCCTAATGACCAGGGAGGTCATGGAGGCAAGTTTCTTAGTGGATTCTGGGAGGAGACGAGGATCAAGAAGTGAAAAGGATGGCAAGGGGGGTCATGATAGCTGGAAGCCAAACTATGCCTGCATCTAGTCATTACAGGTAAAGGGGGAGAGTCAAGAAGTTCTTGTCTGTCATACTGCAGTTGGAGTCATCTTGCCATAAAACTCCTTAGAGCGTGAACTCACATCCCAAGGACAAGTGGGAGAACACCTGATTGTCTTATATCATCAGTCTCCACTTACAGGATAGTTGTTTCCTATCATATCTCAAAGGAAATTAAACACAGTGAAAACACCGCAAATGCTTCCAGAATAAATATTTGAACTAATGGGGCTAATATATTAACATTCAGAAACCTTTGATGTCTAGAAGGAAGTACTCACATTTTAAGTAGAAATAATAAAAATGGAATGAGTTCAGAAGCTTGCTTTGTCATTGTTTACCAGTGATTGAAAAATTCTTAAAAGAGATAGCTTAACTTTTGCGGGCTTCAGTTTTATTATTATTCAGTTGGAATAAAGCTTTCTGTGATTTGTGCAAACCTAATTTTCTAAAACTGAGAGTTTTTTATAGATGTATATTTTCTGTATAAGTAAGTATCTTTACAATAAAATAATAGGTATCTAGGTGGTATACGGAGACAACTGCCGATCTGTTGCTAGGCATTTACTTCCTATAGCAATCTAAAGGCATTTATACATAGTGCCAAAGGATGCATTTTTTTCTCCTTTTATCAGCACAAGTACTTCATGGGCTCTAGGGCTATAAATGTCTTTAAAAGATATTCCTTTTCTCATGAAATGGATCTGATTTTTATGAATCTCTTCAGCCTAGCATGGTGGCACATGTCCGCAATCCCAGCTCTAGTGAGAATAATCAGGACAGTCAGTAAAAGTCAGGAATTTGAGATCAGTTTTAAGAACACAGTGATACCTTGCCTCAAAATAAATGAGTGAACGAACAAATGAACAAACAGTACATATACTCAGTGATATGACTGTATATTGTTATGCAAAAGAAAACCGATTTAAAACTTTAAAAGGATGAGGATGAATTATAGGGCGGTGCTACTGAAATAAATAAAAAAAATCATATGCAGTTAAGACTAGGTCATTCATCCATCATTCACTAGATCCTCTCTTTGCTGGTTTAGTTCTTGGGTTTCTCCACTTCATATCTTGTATTACTGTGAGATGGTTAAACCCAGCAAGTACAACTGTAGCTCCCTCACTTGCATCTTTCTGGGGAGAGCATTACCTCTGCAAAACATCAAAAAACTACTCCTACTTCCATGGGATAAATGTGCTCCTTAATTATCTCTGTGAACAAGGAATGGCACACACCCACAGCAATGTCTCATTATCTGCTCCAGTAACCACAGCGCAGGTGTTAGGATTGCCCATCTGGAGTTGAACCAGTGCTACTCAATGATGAATGAAAAGTTCTTCAAAGTAATGTCAGATTGCTATTAGGAGGGGAGAGGGGAGAAGGGAGAAAGCCACTCTTAATTTTGATGTGTCAACTTTATTGGACGGAGAAACACCTAACATAAATACAGTGCCTGCTGAGTGTGTCTGAGAGGGTCATGGAAGCATGACCTTGGCTGCTGTCCATGGTCCTGAGTGCTCCCCTCTTGCCTGGTTCCTTTGTTGTCTTCTTAGCACCATGAGCTAAGCATGGCTGTGTGGTTACATACTTCCACTGTGAAGGTCTGCCTTGGAGCCATCTAACCATGGTAGAATCTTCTGCAACCAGGAATCAAATGAAACCCATCCTCTTTTGAATTATAGGTGTCAAGTATTATGTCTCAGAAAAACAGCCTAATAAAAGGAGAATGCTCACACACCTTTTCAACTGGTAAATCCTTAGCATCTCAATATGTATTCAAATATGTAAATGCTGCTGCCAGGATATTGTATACTCTAGGTATTTTATGTTTTCTTACCAAGTTTTTCAGCAATGCATAAAAAAGGTAAAAACTATTTTAAAAATTGTTGAATATCCTATATGTTAATTGGAAAGGTTCTAAGTACAAGAGCAACAGAAAAAGACTAAGTGTAAATATACACATTTCTATTTATCTTTTATTTTACTTACTTATTTATTTTTGTTGCCAGCTCAGCCTGCACTGGGGGTGGGTGTAGTGCAACATATAGTGCCACAGATCAAACCATAGTCCCTGTGGTTGCTTAAGCAGGTGCTTTAGACTACTGAACTGTCTCACTGCCCCCCACATTTTTATACTGTAAGTAAAAAAGTCCACAAAATAAAAATCAAGTATGACTTAAGGAAAATGGTCAAAGGAAAAACAAGAAAAAAATGTTTTAAAATCAAATGATTTCTCCTCAACACAACAACTTTGATCTGCCTTGTGGCAGACACAGGTCATGACCCACTCTGTCCTTCTCGGGTCACAGCACTGTGGTGTACCAGTAGCTGCCGCCCCCACCTTAGGATCCCTCTGGCCACAGTAGCACGCCACAGGTGCCAGACCCATCCCAGTCTCTCAATATCCCTGACTACAGATTGACTGGAATCCTGGCAGAAGTCTCTCAGTTTTCTCATACGTGAGGAGGATGACTTTGAGGAGGAATCCACTGAAAATAGGCTTTTCAGTGGCTGTCTTCACTTAATTATCTCAACTTCCTCCTCTCTGATCAGAGTTTCCCAAGATTACCAGCCAAATCCATTGGTTCTTCATTTTGAGGGACAGTTCTTGGGAAGAAAGGCATCTTATAATTCACAGCCAAATAGATGGATCTGGAGGACATTGTTAAATGAAACAGATCTGACCCAGAAAGAAAGATGCTTTCATATATGGAAGCTAAGGTGAAAAATCTGGAAAAGGGTGGGTAAAGGGGTTTTGGATTTGATCAGGGAATGCTGAGTGGCATGTATTGAAATATCACATTCAACTCTGTGAATATGCATAAGTAGTAATAAATGTTCATTAAAAATAAAAATTAAATAGTTCAAACTAATAAATATAACAATGATATATTTACATTCACAAATTTAAGAAAATATTTTGAATGTTTGTATAATGAAATGCTAACTGCATTAGATTATGGAGTTATTAAATTAGCTAGATTTATTCACTCCACCTCATGAACATGCTTCAAAGTGTCACTTTCTTCCATACGCATACAAGCCATTATTTGTCAAGTAAATGCACAATTTGAAAAGGAATAAATAGACCATAAAACAACACATGTAAATATGAAAAAAATATATCCTAGTTATTTAAAAAATGATTGTCATGGAGATGGCTCAGAGGCATAAGCGCCTACCTGGCAAGTGCAAGATCTTGAGTTTGGTCTCACACACACACACACACACACACACACACACACACACACACACACACACACACACGCACACGCACCCACGCACAGAACACTTCAGAAAGGTTCTATATATTACTTATCAGTTTATATCAAGGTTAAAGAACAACATTCAATGTTATAAAATATATATTTCAGAAATCTTACACAATAAATGCTGATAAAAATACAACTTAATATGCTTATTTAGTAATATGCTGTCTCAGTTACTTTTGTCCATTTGCTGTGGCAAAATAACTGAAACCAAAAATTAAGGAAGGAAAGGTTTACTGAGCTTGCAGTCAGTGGAGGTTCCAGTCCATAACCAGCTGGCTCCAAGGCAGAGCAGCACCTGGCAGAGGGCAGCTGTTCATGACAGCAGGAAACAGCAAAGGGTAAAGGGAGGAGCGGTGGCAGCAGCGGCAGAGGCAGACAGCAAGCCTCTCTCCCTTCTTATACTGCATTCAGGATGTCTCCTCCGGGGCGGGGTAGCACTCAGATCCATAATCCCAGCAGCACTTACACTCATAATCCTAGCAACGGATTTTGAATTAATCGCAAACTCTACAAGCCCACCCCAGTGATCAAATGATGCTTTTGGGAGACAAGTAGACACAAACCATAACATTTATATATATGTATATATATTTGGTAATATACATGTATATATACATTTATTTTCAAATCACTAATGCCGTTCACTTCAGTATACCTATTTCTATTATTTATTGATAAAATACAAATTATATCCAATAAGTTAGAAGATGCTTTGTTCTACTGTGTTTTCTGTAATAATAAAATCAGAGATAAGAGGATATGCAGTCAAGTTCTCAAAAGGGCTAAATGTAATCGAGGAACCTGGTCTTAGTGGAGGATTTAATGTGCAGTGTGATAGCTTGGGGCTTTTGCGAGGGGAACAATAAAATACAGGACACATTTTATAATAGTATTTTATAATGAATCACTCAAGAATCATATTCAAGAAGTGAAGGAATTCTGTCCACACATATAAGCACTAGAGACTTCAGCTGAGGGCCTAGATCCTAATATCCTGCAAGAGTGCAGCTGAAAACCTAGAGCTCATAACAATGCCTCCCACAAATCCAATGAGAGGGCTCGAGCCCAAAACAAAGTCTCATGCAGGCCTGCTTCGCAGATCTGTGCTGGCAAGGGCCAAAGGTCAGTGGTGGAAGCTAGAAAATCTACGCCAGCAGGATGAAGGATCTGTGCTAGCAGGCTGAGGGATCTAAACTGGAGCTAGGAAGCAGTGCTCAGGTAAGTACCTGAGCTCTCCCAAAAGTACTACAGTCATTCTCAGCAACACAGATCACGAGCTTCTCCAGTGATGAGGAAAACTGAGTTCCCATCAGGAAAGTCAATGTGATAAGCCTCTCCATGAGGCTGAGCAGTGCACTATCTTCCCCTTTGGAGCTAGGAAGTGATGCTTCAGTTGAGGACCCGAGCTCCTCCAAAGTTCATCAGGCAAGCAGCATAATAAGGTCCTCCAGCAGAACAGCCCAAGAAAATAGTAATTCCAACAGCTCCAACAGCTTCTCCAAACAGCATCCCTAACAGTGTTCTAGCAGCTTCTCCTGATGCCTTTATGTGGCCGGCAATAACACTCAGGTGGGGCTCCCACACCCAGCAGCAGCCTAGTTTGATTCAGTTGCCTTTAAAAAGTTGACCACCAGTTAAAAATCTACTACAAGAAGCAAGAAATAGGTAAAGATTACTGAAGTCTCCTGCCTTCTCTTTCATGCCCTGGACTTGGCTCAGGGGTTTGCACAGGATCAAAGGCCTACTCCGACACCCACCCTTGCTTAGTCTTGGGATCATCTCCTCTTGGACTGCTTCCAGATCTTGACTTTTCTGGGACTATAGATTGCATTTGGCATTAGTCTGGCATTGGCCTATCTATTTCCCCTCCTATTCTCAACTGGATATTATCCAGTTTTCAATGTCATTCCTCCTACAGTTCTGTTGGGATAAATTCTATCTTGTGACACATTATTTTCCAGAGTAAAGTACCAGTTGCAGGAATGAGCCATCATGTTCCATGTTTACATTCATGTACTGACTTTAATTCATTTAATTCATAAATTAATATCTTGGATGATGGCATAGAGGGTATTCAGTGATGATAACAAATTAAATTGACCTTATCCATGTATTTTGTAAAACAGTTTAGTTTTTCTTAAACAATATATACGGGTTTCATATTTCTTGAGAAATCCTCTCTAAACCACAAGAATCAGCATGGTGTATGGGCCCTTACTGACCACTTCCTGCACAGGGTACTACTCAATTATTATGGAGATTCTTCAGTGACATCATCCATGTAAAGATGTTCGATGAGATTTGGAATTAGTGTACCAATAGATATTTTGCTATAATATTTTATACATTACAAAATCCAGCATGATGATTATATTTACCAGCTGGAGACTAAGCAACTTTACATGTTCTGCATCCTGTGCACAGATCCGCTTTCTCATATTCAAATAATTCAGTTGATATCTGTCTTGGTCTTTTGCACAAAATATGCTAATTACATTTAGCAAACATTTTTGTTCATCGGGTATATTAAAATCCTCAAAGAATCACTATTTTCCATTATAAAGTGGGGAATCATTAGAAATCGCCAATGGTATGTAGAGTTAATTGAATTGCTGGCCTAAAACAATATTACTAATAAACAACTCATGGCACATGGTAAAAATGAACTCATTATATGCGGACTATAATTATAAGGCATGATAAATCACATGCAGAGGTTCTCTCTACCATTAAGTAAATAACTGTCTCACTCAGGGCTGATGTGTTGAAATACTATGTGAAAAACCAATAAATATTCATTATTCATATTAAATACAAAATTCTGCCAGTAGAAGATTATCTATTTCAAGGTCACCAGTAAAAAGCTCACAGAAGAGGCAGGCTGAATACACTTACTCAGGTCCTTTTTAAGCCATGAAGTTTTTGATCTTTGGCAAATCCCTGACTCTGCTATGTGCCATTTAGAAAGTGGAACTTTGGATTCTCTGACTCCTGCATTATAAGCATATTGTAAATGTACAGTGAAAGTAGTTCAGGCACAATAGTTGGAAAACATGAAATTTATGTAAATAGAGGCTTTCATCACTTATTATTTCTAGCGACCTTTCTTTTTTTTTTTTTTTTTTTTGTATTTTAGGGAAGGATCTACAGGATGTTCAGGGTCTCTCATACTGATCCACCCATTTACAGCCTCCCAACAGCTGGGATTACAGGCGTGTGCCACCAGACCCAGTCTCAACTGTAGTCTCAGTGAGCTCCTGGGGTGAGGCCCTGACCCGCAGGCCCAGGGATCAAACTCCCCACCCTGTGAAAGACGCTTTATTTTTATTTATTTGTTTATTTGTTTGTGAGGCTGGGGAGATAGCTCAGGGGCATAAATGCCTGCCTGGCAAGTGTGAGGTCCTGAGTTTGATCCCTGATACAGTGCTGGGATCAAGGCCATGTTGAGTGTAGGGACTTAACAATCATAGAGTTTCATGATTGAGCTTATCATGTAGTAAAATATCTACTGATGTAACATTGATCAATCTTTATATAATGAATATAAAGTTAAACATGCTCATTAGGCATATTGAGAGTTTTAAGTCATTGTGATTCAGTTTTGAGTGGAAGTTGCCTAACATTTGATTCCACCAATCAATCAGTAACCCAAAGAGATCAGTTAAATATGTTGAAACCAGAACCACCAGTCTACTTTGCTGAAGAATTAGCTGTACAAAGGTGAGATATATAAATGGAAGTAAATTTTATTTTAAGTAGTTGATAGTGTTTGAATATATGTTTAATTTTACATTGCACTTACTTCATTTATCTGCCTGGAAATAAGTTGATGATAGGACTGGCGGGTCGATTTCCCTTGACCAACAGGCAAGTCCAACTGTGAAGCCCAAGCCCCTGGCATTGCTGTGAACACAACATCAGCAGAATCTCTGATCATCAGCCATGGCGATATCTGTACATGGTGGCTTGGTGGCATTTCTACCCCTCTCTGTAGATGCCAGATCATGTTAGCAGGCAGGTGGCCAACTTATCAAGCAGCAGAGAATCTCTGGGCTGTGTGACTACTCCCAGGCAACTACCATTTCAGAATCTGGACCCGGACAAAATTTCCTCATTTAACATCAAGATCCTAGAAAGATTTTGATGTTTTTTGAAACCACATAATGAGAGTTCTCAGAATGATGCAAAGCAGGTTTTATTTGCTGAGCTAAATTATTGTGTGTGAAAAATTTCAAATGAAAAAGACACCGTTATGAAAAAGTGCTTCTGAATTAGACACAAGCATACACACAAACACACACACACACACACACACACACACACACACTGAAGATTCCTCCCATATATTGATGATTTTCATAGTTTAGGATATATTTTTGATGCAAAATGAAAGCATATACATTCCAAGAAGAGCTAATTCTTAGGTGGGGGCATGTATTTGTGTAAAGTCTGTTACCTTTTCCCTTCGATCAATTGTAAAGTCACTGTTGGCACATTAGCTTTAGTCATGGAACATGCTATTGTGTTCTAGAACATGGAGCATTAGTTTGGAAGAAAATATGTCACAAAATAAAGTAAGTTACCATTGAGTTGTGAGGGTAGTGGCGTTGAGAACCAAGTCAGCATGAAGGAAAGACTAAGTAAACCAATATCAGAAATAAAATACCTTAACTCAGAAAGTGTCCATGTCCAGAAACTGGCCCCTAAAGGGGGAGCCAAAATTTAAGAAACAGTCAACATCAGAGTGATAGTCCTGGGGACAATGTAACGTCATAGCCAAGAGGGATGGAAGAAGATTGGAAAATCCGGGAAATTTTGTCTACTTCACAAATCCCATCTCCTCCATTCTTACTAGGACCTCTTTTTTTTTTTCCTTCTTCTTCTTCTTTTTTTTTTTTTTTTTTTTTTTTTGTGGAACTGGGAATTGCCTTTGCTCTTGCCAGGGAAGCACTCATTCTACTTAGCCAACTCCCTGGCCCTTACTAAGTTCTTCTAACATAACTATCAATTGGAAATTTGTGTGCAGCTTTCCCTAATCTCTGATTGTATGGTTAGCATAACCTATGCTAGAAATCCAAGTACATTTTAATAACTTAATGTAATCTTGTGAATAAATGTGGAATCTATGCATAAAAGGCATACACATTTTTGCCTAATTTCTGTTTTTTTAACATGACATCAATTTCTTTCTCATCAGCAGGATCTGAGAGGATTCCCTGAATGTAGCTTTTATATAATGGTGAGGATTACTTTTTAATCTTGGGTGATCTGATAAGAACAGAAACTTCCCAAAATGTTTGGTATTTGGGGGACACATTTCGTGTTGCTAGCTTTTCTTCTTCTTTTTTTTTTTTTTTCAGTTCTTTACAATTCTATTCCCTCCTCCTTTTGTGTTGATTGTGTCTCAACCTGGAGCTGCTGTATCTGCTGTGAGACCAGGATCTGAGATAAAGAAACCAACTCAGTTGTGGGGCAGGAAAGTGTTGCTAGTGGAGTGGGGGTGGGGGAATCACACAGTGGGTGCATTTTTGAGTGAGTTATCAGAGAAGATTTATGATTTTTGATCCCTTTATGGAACTGAAAACTTTAGAATTAACAGCATTAAGATGGTTGAGCAGGGATACTGAGACTCTTGAGCCCTTGGCTTGGGCTCAGCTGCAGAAAGGTGACTTGTATTTCCCAGAAATTCCAGCCCACCAGGCAGAAGAGAGAAAACTCAGGCAAAGAAAGGCAGGTGTTGAGCTTTGGAACGGTTCAGACCTCACTAAAATGGTGTTGGTACCAAAATATTTATTAAAGATAGGCCTTTTGTCTTCATCAATAAGTGAAATAATTTTAACTTGGAGTTTACTAGCTGTCTCACTCATCTTTTATTCATTGCTGTAATGAAATACATGACATGTGAAATTAAGGAAGGAAAGATTTATTTAGTTCATAGTCTGTGGAGGCTTCAGATAATACTCGGCGGGCTCCCAGGCAGAGGGGCACATGGCAGACAGCAGCTGTTCATGACAGCAGAAAACAGTGGAAGAGCAAAGGGAAGGGCTGAAGCCCAGCTGTAGCCTCTAGAAAGCTTCTGTACCCTCCTTATACTGTAACACACCTTGGGGCTGGGGCTGTAGAACTCCCACAATGTCCATGATCTTCTCTTGAAGAGGAAGAGGATGTTTATGAACTAAGAATCCTGGCTCCTTGATGTGTCACTTAATTAAACTTCTAAACTTCTCAAGTTGACACAATGTATCAATCAGTTCACTAGTTTTCATTATTTTTCCTACAAATGAATTTTCTAGTTAACACTCAGTTTCATATATTGTCATATGTTTAAATTTAGAACTGTAAAATAATGAAGTAATATTTTCTAATATTTTTTGTTACTTTTCTCCTCAATAACTTCCAATGCTTGACCAGTTTGCTCTCTGTGAGAGCCTCAGAGAAAGTATTCTCTTCATGTGACTCTCCCCAGGCACACTATAGATCAGCAGTCTCTTTCCTCTGTGGCTCCATAATCTC
The DNA here is from genome assembly GCA_004027165.1 of Ctenomys sociabilis. Lineage (NCBI taxonomy): Eukaryota > Metazoa > Chordata > Mammalia > Rodentia > Ctenomyidae > Ctenomys > Ctenomys sociabilis. The sequence continues at coordinate 2,829 of PVKA01046067.1, read as the reverse complement.
CTTGTTCAGAAAATTTGGGGCTCAACTGAGTTTCATGATGTTGCAGTACAGGTTCTCCTATGTCCTGAGTCTTCACTGACCTTGAAAGGCTAGGGCCAAAATGTTGGCTGGCCTTGTGGCTCTTCTATTTCCCCAATTTTGATCTGTGAACTTAGGTTGCTTACCATCCAGGAGAAAAGCTGATTAGTACCCTGAAGCACATGCCATTCACTTTGCCTTATCTGACTCAATTGTTTTTAGTTGTTGTACATTTCTATTTGTATTTCTTCTTTTCACTTCTTATACTAGGGAGACTATATGATATTTACACATGTGTGTCTGGTTTATTTCACTTATGAGTATATGTTCAAGTGGCATCCACTTCAATATAAATTGAAGCTTTAAGCTTATCATTCTTTATAGCTGAGTAATACTCCATTATGTTGAAATACCACATCGTTTTCAACCATTCCTCATGTGATGGACATCTTGGTTGTTTCCAAGATTTTGCTATCACACATTGTGCTGCTATAAACATAGGTACACATGTATCACTGTGATACAATGTTTTCAGGTCCTCTGGGATTAGGGGGACCATTAAATATTCATCTATTTTAAAACAGTTTTGCAAAGGTGTTTTTCCTTCTTTCGTCTTTTTGAGACAAGGTCTCAATATACAATTCAAGCTGGTCTTGAGCTCACTGTGTAGCCCAGGCTGGTCTCAAACTTGCAATGATCCTCCTGTCTCAGCCTCCCGAGTGCAGGAAATATTTTATATTTTATATTGCTTTGAGATAATTTCAATTCATTTTCACTCAAAATTTAAAAATAAAAAATTCACTTATCAGTTTCAATATGTTTAGAGCATAGCTTCCAGCCAGCACCCAGGCCCAGTGTATACATGGGGGAGACCACTCACCCGCTCACCAGAGTCCCTAACAGCCAATTCCCAGGGCTCTGTGTGTGTGTGTGTGTGTGTGTGTGAGAGAGAGAGAGAGAGAGAGAGAGACAGACAGACAGACAGAGAGACAGAGAGAGACAGAGAGACAGAGAGAGAGAGAGAGAGAGAGAGAGAGAGAGAGAGAGAGAGAGAGAGATCATCCATGTACTCACCAGAACCTTCTCCATCAGATAGGCCTGGTGTGAAACTCAGTCCCTGCAGAGATGCTAGGGGCCAGACCAACCCAGCTAATCCAGGAGCTGAACATCTTGCTAGAGGGGCACAGTGGGTTCATTTCCATGGGCTACAGTAGGAAGAAGCAGAGCATAGAAGCTAGACCCAAGCCAGGCACAACTGGATGAGTTCTAACTTGATAGATTCAAACCCAGTAAGCTGAGGTCTTTGCTAGACCAAGATCTGAGAACATTCTCTCTCTTTGTCTCTAGAGCATAACATTCCCCTTGTTATATTTCTTTTCCAGTTATTGCTTGATAACTGCCAGCATGGGTATTAGCATCCAAAATTCTACAAAAAATTTGAATTATTTTGACAGTAGAAAATACTGAAATTTTGCTTGATGCCATTCAACCAAATACTATAGTCATTTCAGTACTTAACTATTTTCATCTCCTTTGAATCATGTGTGCTTGTCTGTCATAAAGTCTTCTTTTGTGTTTTCATAGCCTTACTATCAGACTTTTCCACAGGCTATGAGACAGTTCACCTTAACTGTACTGACTTCATAGGCTCAGTAAGTGCCCAGTGGCTTCCTACATCACATTTATGGACATGTCTAGGTGGGTCATAGAGGTGTGGCCTGGCTCCTTGTCCAGCACTACTCTGCTGCTCTGCTTCTTGGTCCTGTAAGTTAAGCACATTTGGACTGCTGGATACTTCCACCATGTTTCTGCCTGGATCCACCTGACCATGGACTGAATCTCTTGATCTGTGAGCCAAATTAAATCACTCTTTCTTTAATTCATGAGCCTTGGGTATTGTGTCTCACTGAGTGGAAAATTGATTAAGCCACCACATTTCTATATTTTTTATGAAAGACGTCTCCTGGAACTGGATGTGAGAGATGACAATGTTTTGCAAGGTGCCCTGGGAAAAGATAGGGTGGAGGACACTGACAATTCTATTGAGTCTTGGTCCTTGGTGATATGGGGAGGAGAAAACGAAGGCAGTTTCCATGGGTAACTATGAGACAAATGGCAGATAAGTACACTTTGGTTCTTAGTACTAGCATGCAACTGAGTGAGAGCTGAGGGAGCATCTTCAATTGCATGCAGCAACCTCAGTGCAGGAAGCACACCTGTGAGTTAGCATCTAGGAAGTGTATTGCTTTCAGCAGCACAATTAGTGGAAATCGGCATTAATAGGAGATACCACAGTGCAGTAGCAGTGTGCCGTCAAGAGGTACAGGAGTTAAGCAGAAACAACAGAGCATCCAGCCTTTCATACCGTAGTGTGCCCTCCCATTGTTCACTGAGAACTGGATTGATCACACCCTTACAGGAAAGGATAGTGCAAAGTGTCTTAAGAATCTCCAGTCTAAGGGCAGTTCTCTAGCTAGCTGTCATTTGAGGGGTACTTTCAAGTTTTTACTATCTATCTATCTATCTATCTATCTATCTATCTATCTATCTATCTTTCTTTCTTTCTTTCTATCTATCTATCTATCTATCTATCTATCTATCTATCTATCATCTATCTATCTATCTATCTATCTATCTATCTATTTATCTATCTATCTATCATCTATCTATTTGTGACAGTAGCAGTTGTATCCTTTCTTTTTCCCTACTTAGAAGTTCCTTTGTTTCCACTCATGGGAAAAAAAAATGAGATAAGACTAATAGTACTATCATGCTATCAAGCTAGCAAACAGATCAAAACTGGTTAACTAA
>PVKA01046066.1:0-15156 GCA_004027165.1 Ctenomys sociabilis | reverse complement strand
GGACGAAATTAAAGAAGCGAACAAACATATGAAAAAATGCTCCACATCGCTAGCCATTCGTGAAATGCAAATAAAAACAACACTGAGATATCATCTCACTCCAGAAAGAATGGCTATCATAAGGAAATCAACCAACAACAAATGTTGGAGAGGTTGTGGGGAAAAGGGAACACTTCTCCACTGCTGGTGGGAATGTAGATTGGTACAACCATTGTGGAGGTCAGTGTGGAGACTCCTCAAAAGAGTAGGACTAGAAATCCCATTCAAGCCGGCTATCTCCCTCCTGGGAATTTTCCTAAAGGACCTGGATACATTGTATCATAGAGATATATGTGTACCTATGTTTATAGCAGCACAATGTGTGATAGCAAAATCTTGGAAACAACCAAGATGTCCATCACATGAGGAATGGTTGAAAAAGATGTGGTATTTCTATATAATGGAGTATTACTCAGCTATTAAGAATGATAAGTTTGAAACATTTATACTGAAGTTGATGCCACTTGAACATATACTCATAAGTGAAATAAACCAGACACACATGTGTAAATATCGTATAGTCTCCCTAGTATAACAAGCGAAAAGCAGAAATACAAAGTAAAATACAACATACAACAAGTAAAATCAATTGAGTCAGATAAGGCAAAGTGAATGGCATATGCTGCAGGATACTAATGAGCTTTTCTTCTGGATGGTTAACAACCTAAGATCAAAAGTCAGAGTTGGAGAAATAGAAGAGCCACAAAGCCAGCCAACATTTTGGCCCTAGCCTTTCAAGGTCAGTGAAGACTGAGGACATAGGAGAACCTGTACTGCAACATCATGAAACTCAATTGAGCTCCAAATTTTCTGAACAAGGAGATTATGCAGCCACAGAGGAAAGAGATTGAAGTTCTAAAGTGTGCCTGGGGAGAGTCACATGAAGAGAAAACTTTCTCTCAAGCTCTCACAGAGAGCAACCTGGTCAAGCATTGGACGTGACTCATCCACATGGATGACACAGACAAAGGAACTACAGAATAATGTACAGGACTACAAGATAAACCCTGAGGGGACTTCAATGACCACATAGGAAATATAAAATTCTTGTGTTGGTATATAAGTCTTGATCTACCTAGGTCTTAACCATCCAGCAGAAAAGTATAAAAACAAAGTATACATCGTGAGCCCATAATTTTAAGCTGAGCTGTAAATGGATATGGTCGACAATTTATTTGAATAACGCACTACGGTTGTAGAATGCTGGACTGTGTTGGATTGTGGTGTCGAGTTCAAGCACCTAAGTGAGTTGAATGTCAATGAAGTGCCCACTTTTGACAGGTGTAGACAAAGGAAGGGTTGTAGAAAGAAAAAATCATGATGTGTGTGTATAGACAGTACAGTTGGGATAGATAACGCTGTGCTTCTACATAATTCTATGAGAGGCAAGATCTGCATTAATGATGGTTGGACAGGATATTATGTCGGCTTTTAGTACTATCATCATCCACTAGGTAAATAATTATTGAATTTTTGATATAATTCAGGTATAAAAACAAGATAAGTAAGCAACTACACTCTTATTTCACTGATAAGATATATCTGCTAAAATAATATCTGTAAATATAATATCATATGTGCACCTTGTACAATACCAAAACATTATGAAAACAGTTTGCAATGTATTAATTCATCGAATGTGTATGGTTAAGGTGTCTTGAAACTGTCTGATTGACATTTGTATTTTAATAAAATAAAATAAATGAAAAAAAGAAAAAAAGAAGTCAAATTATCGTTATTTGCAGATGACATGATACTTACTTGGAAATCTCAAAAAATTCGACCCAGAAGCTAGTAAAGTAATACACAAATGCTGTAGCATAGCAGGATACAAAGTCACTACCCAAAATCAGGTAACATTCCTCTACACAGATATCAAACACACCTATAGTGAAATTATAGTAACAATATCTTTTACAATACCACCAAGGAGAAATGAAATACCTTGGAATTAATCTACTTAAAGAAGTCAAAGATCTTTTAAAGAAAACTATAGTACCCTTAAAAAAGAGACCGTCCAAGATTACAGAAAATGGAAAGATATTCCCTACTCCTGCACTTGAAGAATCAACATCATGAAGATGGCCATAATCCCAAAATTATTGTGCACATTTAATGCAATCCCTATTAACTACCAACAACATAACTTACAGACATAGAGAAATCATTCCTAAAATTTATTTGGAACCATAAAAGAGCAAGAATAGCAAAGGCAATCCTGGCCAACAAAGACAAGGCAGGAGGCATTACAATCCCATACTTGAAATTATACTACAAGGCTATTGTTATAAAATCACCATGGTATTGGCAACGAAATAGACCTGTGGAGCAGTAGAATAGATTAGAAGATGCTGAAGCCTGTACGAACACACTCAGACACCTTATCTATGGCACAGGGGCCAAAAATGCTCACTAGAAACTGGGGATATGGCTCAGTAGATAGAAGAATGATGCCTCCTTAACAAATGGTGCTAGAAAAACTGGATCTCTACATGCCAAAAACTAAAACTTGAACCAGATTTATCATCATGCGCTAAGCTAACATCAAAATGGATTGAAGATCTAAACATTAAAATAGAATCACTAAATCTCCTGGAACAGATAGTAGAAGGAACTCTTGAAGACATAGGGGTAGGAAAAGGGTTCATGAACAAACATGTATTCACATGGGAAACACTTGAAAGAATTAACAACTGGGATCAACTCTTCTTGAGAAGTTTTTGCATGTCAAAAGAAATTGTCAACAAAGTGAAAAGACAACCCACAGATTTCAAAAACATTTTAACTAATAAGCACTCAGACAAAGGTCTGCTGTCTAGAATATATAAAGAACAGGGCCCTCAAATTTAAAGACCCAATTCAGAAATGGGCATCTGAGATGAATACACATTTCTGAGGACGAAATCAATGAAGCTAATAAATACATGAAAAAATGTTCCACATCACTAACCATCCATGAAATTCAAATGAAAAGAACACTGAGATACCATCTCATCCCAGAAATAATGACTATCATAAACAAATCAATCAATAAACAAATGTTGGAGAGGCTGTGGAGAAAAGGAAACACTTCTCCACTGCTGGTGGGAATGTAGACTGGTGCAATCATAATGGAAATCAGTGTGGAGACTCTTTAAGAAATTAGCACTGGAAATCCCATTCAACCCAGTGATCCCCCTACTGGGAATTTTCTCAGAGAAACTGAAAACGTCATATCATAGTGATATATGTGTACCTATGTTTGTAGCCGTCCAATTTGTGATAGCCAAATCTTGGAAACAACCAAGATGTCTGTCACGTGAAGAATGGATGAAAAAGATGTGGTATTTTTATATAATAGAGTATTTCTCAGCTGTAAAGAACAATAAACTCAAAGCCTCCATGTTTATGTGGACGCCACATGAACATATAAGTGAAATATACCAGACACACATGTGCAAATATCATATAGTCACGCTAGTATAAGAACTCAAAAGAACAAATACAAAGCAAGAACTTGAAGACTGGATAATGAGGAGAGATCAATGAGAAGAGCTAGGAAACATGACAGATGCACAACCATACAGTTATATGTACAAGATGTGTAAGGCAATGATCCTCAGAATCTTCAGAAGATTTTCGAATCTAGCGGTTAATTGGAAGGATTCGCACTCTGAGAATATATACATGCTGATACCTGTGAAAGAAGTAACTGCACTGAAGATGACAATTTATGGTAGTAGGTGCAGCCTGGGAGTGCCTGTCATTCTGGTCTTCTGAATAGGTGCTGCTTGTAATGACATGCTGGTTGCTGCAAATCTGTCTCTTGGGTAGATGTTTGTTTAAAAAGGAGGAGGGTGGTGAATGAAGGCAGGAGAGAGGAAAAGGCGTGATGTGAGACTATCCTGTTACAATGCTCTTTCTAGAAATGTTAGATTTCTAAACTTATGTGTAAACATATATAATTGTTTATTCCTATCATTAAAATATATTTTAATTTTTAAATGTTTTTACATTATATTTTATAGGAACTTGAAGTTTAACATATCAATACTTGATGAAAAATACTGTACCATAATAAGCCTAAGATGTTTGATATTCAGACAGACAGTGAGGTTAAGCTCAACAGCCTAGGATGTATATTAATAACAATAAGTTTCTCTTCTGGAGTGTTAACAACCTAAGTTTACAGACAAAAAATTACACAAAAAGAAGGGCCACAAGAACAGCCAACATTTTGGCCCTAGCCTTTCAAGGTCAATTAAGACTCAGGACATAGGAGAATCTGTACTGTAACATCATGCAACTCAGTTGTATCCCAAATTTTCTGAATTTTAATGAAATTATAGGGCCAAAGAGGAAAGTGATTGAAGATGTAGAGTGTACCTAAAGCAAGTCATGTGGATAGAAAACATCTTCTCAGGCTTTCACAGAAAGCAAATTGGTAAAGCAATCACTGTGACTCATCCACATGGCTGACACAGACAAAGGATCTACAAACTGTGGTACAGGGTCTCAGGATAAATCCTGAGGGAATTTGACTGACCTTAATCAGATACAAAAGATATAATTCCTGTTACCTTCTTTCTTTATCTTGGTCTTAACCATCCAGCAGAAAAGTATTAAACCAAAGTATAAGAAATAAAACCATATTATCATGCTAATCTGTAAAAGACTCAAATCAAAAACTTCTGACACTGCCAGATATATGGAAAACCCAATACTATTATGGACTATGGATTATTTTGGAATATTTTACTGAATTCACACACCTATGATATTTAACTGACAAAACTAATCAAAAGAGGAGATACAAATCAATGACCATTTTGTCTCTGTATATTCAAAATAGTTAAGATAGATATACAGTTACATTGTTTCAATTCAATGAATAGAAGGATCTGTTCTAATAGATTTGTAAAAAGAATATCATGTCTGCATCTTGTACAACAATTATCCACTAAGAAAAAATATGCAATGTATTAATTATTGAAACTGTCCTACTAATTTGATTTGAAACTGTCTCACTGCTATTTGTTTCCCAATAAAATTATGGGAAAAAAGAAATAAAAATTCTATTCAATGAAAATTACAGTACTCCAAAAAAGAAATTGTAAAGGATTTCGGAAATTGGAAAGATACTTCTTGCTTCCAGATAGGAAGAATCAACATTGTGAGAATGGCCATACTCCCAAAATTGATACAGAGATTAAATGTAATCCCTATCCAAATACCAGCAACATACCTTATAGATCTAGAGAAATCATTCCTAAAACTTATTTGGATCCAGAAAAGACTGAGAATAGCAAAGGCAATCCTGGACAACAAAGGCAAACCTGAAGGCATTATAATGCCTGACTTGAAATTATACAATAAAGTCACTGAGATGAAAACAGCATGGTAATGGTAAAGAAAGAAAAAAGAAAATATAGGCCTGAGGATCAGCAGAATAGATTAGAAGATGCAAATGGAACTAGAAACACACTCAGCTATCTTATCTTTGACAAAGGGCCAAGCACATTAACTGGAAGAAAGACGGCCTCTTTGACAAATGGTGCTGGAAAACCTGGCTCTCTACATGGCAAAAACTAAAACATGACCCAGGTCTAGCACCATACACTAAACTAAAGGCAAAATGGATTAAAGATGTAAACATTAAAACAGAAATTCTAAATCTACTGAAAAAGAAAGTACATGGAAATTTTGAAGATACAAGAATAGACAAACATTACACGAAGGACAACAATAAAACTGCACAGCAAATTTTTGAAATAGTTGACAACTGTGACCTCATTTTATTGAGAGATTCTGCACATAAAAGACAACCCACAAATTTGGAAAACAAATAAAGTGATAGTCACTCAGACAAGCGTCTTCTATCTAGAATATATAAAGATCTAAAAATCATTAAGGCCCCAAAATTTAAAGGCCCAATCCATAAATGGGCATTTGAAATGAATATACACTTATCAGAAGAAGAAATATAAGAGGAAAATAAATGCATGAAAAAATGCTCCACATCACTAGCCATCTGAAAAATATAAATTAAAACAACATTGAGATAGCATCTCACCCAAGAAAGAGACTGTCATAAAGAAATAAACCAACAAAAATTAATTTGAGTTTGCAGGGGAGAAAGAAACCTTTTACTGCTGGTAGGAATGTACACTAGTGCAGCCATTATGAAAAATCAATGTGGAGACTCCTCAAAAATCTAGGACTGGAAATCCAATTCAATCCAGCTATTCCCCTTCTGGGAATTTTCACAAAAGAAATGAAAATATCATATCATAGTGATATATGTGTGCCATGTTTATGGATGCATAATTTGTGATAGCTGAATCTTGGAAACCAGCAAGAGGCCTGTCACATGAGGAATGGAAGAAAAAGATGAGATATTTTTATACAATGGAGTATAACTCAGTTATGAAGAAAAAAGAAAAACTCGAAGTATTCTTTACTAAGAGGAGGGCTGTATTTGGAACTAGAAAAGACCTAGAATACCAAAGGCAATCCTGGCCAACAAAGACAAGGCAGGAGGCATCATAGTTGAAATTATAGTACAAAACCACTGTGATAAACTCAACATAGTATTGACAATGAAATAGACCTGTAGATCAGTGGAATAGATTAGAAGATGCAGAGGGCTCTATGAACTCACTCAGCCACTTGATCTTCAACAATGGGGCCAAAAAGGCTTACTGGAAGAAAGATAGCCTCTTTAACAAAGGGTGCTGTAAAAACTGGATCTCTACATGCCGAAAACTAAAACTTGAACCAGCTCTATCACCATGCACTAAGCTAAAGTCAAAATGTATTAAAGATCTAAACAGTAAAATAGAAACACTTAATCTCCTGGAACAGAAAGTAGAAGGAACTCTTGAAGGGGTTCCTTCAAGAAGGGGTAGGTAAAGAGTTCATGAACAAACATGAATTCCATGGGAAAAATTTGAAAGAATTAACAATTGGGATCAACTCTTATTGAGAAGTTTCTGCACATCAAAAGAAATTGTCAACAAACTAAAAAGACAACCCACAAATTTGAAATAAGTATTAAATAATAAGCACTGAGACAAAGGTCTGCCCTCTAGAATTTATAAATAACTGAGATATATTAGGACCCTCAAAATTAAAGATCCAATCCAGAAATGGGCATCTGAAATGAATAGATACTTCACAGAGGACGAAATTAAAAAGCAAATAAACATATGAAAAAATATTCCACATCACATGAAATGCAAGCTAAAACCACACTGCCATACCATCTGACTCCAGAAAGAATGTCTATCATAAAGATATCAACCAACAACAAATGTTGCAGAGTTTGTGGGGACAAGGGAACACTTATCCACTGCTGGTGGGAATGAAGACTGGTGCAACTATTGTGGAGATCAGTGTGCAGACTCCTCAAAAGAGTAGGACTGGAAATTCCATTCAAACCAGCTATCTCCCTACTGGGAATTTTCCCGGAGGAACTGAAAATGTCATAGCATAGTGATATATGTGTACCAGTGTTTATAACAGCACAATTTCTGATAGCAAAATCTTGGAAACAACCAACATGCTCGTCACATGAGGAACGGTTGAAAAGATGTGGTATTTCTATACAATGGAGTATTACTTAGCTATAAAGGATGATCAAATTGGATCATTTATATTGCAGTGGATGCCACTTAAACATATACTCATAAGTGAAATAAACCAGACACACATGTGCAAATATCATATAGTCTCCCTAGTATAAAAAGTGAAAAGAAGAAATACAAATAGAAATGTACAACAAACTAAAAACCATTGAGTCACATAGGGCACAGTGAATGGCATATGCTGTAGGGTACTAATCAGCTTTTCTTCTGGATGGTTAACAACCTAAGTTCACAGATCAAAATTGGAGAAATAGAAGAGCTGCAAGGCCAGCCAACATTTTAGCCCTAGCCTTTCAATGTCACTGAAGACTCATAACATAGGAGAACCTGGACTGTAACATCATGGAACTCAGTTGTGCCCAAATTTTCTGATCAGCGAGATTATGGAGCCACAGAGGAATGTGATCGATGATCTATGGTGTGCCTAGGGAGAGTCACATGGAGAGAAAACTTTCTCTCCGGCTTTCACAGAGAGCAAACTGGTCAAGCAATGGCTGTGACTCATCCACATGGCTGATACAGAGAGAAAGGATCTACAGAATGAGGTGCAGGGTTACAAGATAAACCCTGAGGAGAGTTGACTGACCTCATCAGAAACAAAAGTGACATTTTTGTTATATAGGTCTTGCATTATGGTGAGCTTAACCATCCAGCGGAAAAGTGTGAGCACAAGATATTAAAAATAAGGCCATAATCGTAGGCTGAGCTGTAAATGACTCTAGTTAACAACTTCTTCGGATAACCCACTATTATTTTGGAATGGTGGACTGTGTTGGATTGGTTCACTGAATTGAAGCACCTATAACAATTGAATGACAATAGAATATCTATTTTTGATAGGATTAAAGAAAATAAAAGGGGCAATACAAAGTAAGAACCATTCTGGGTCTGTATAAACAGTACTGTTAGGATAAAAATGCAGTACTTTTGCATAATTCTATGAGAAGGAAGATTTGCACTAATAGTGTTTGCACAAGATATCCTGTCTGCTTCTTATACTATGGAAAACCTCCAGGAAGATAACAATATAAAAAGCATTAATTATTGAAACTGTACTATAATTCAGCATTAAAAAAGATAGATATAAGCTACATTCTCATAATTCATTGATTAGAGGCATCTGCTCTAATAGTATTTGTAGATAGAGCATCATGTATGCACCTTGTACAACAAAAAGCCACTACAAAAACAATGTGCAATATATTAATTGTTGAATCTGTCCTACTAATTTGATTTGAAATTGTCTCAATGCAATTTGTTCTTTAATAAAATAAAAAGAAAGACTAGGGCTGGGGAGATAACTCAGTAGAATAAGTGCTTTGTTGGCAAGTTCTAAGGCCTGAGTTCAATCCTTGTTTCTGCCAAAAAATAAATAAATAAAACAAGAAGTGGGTAGAAATTGATGCTGTACTCATAAGTGAAATAAAGCAGACCTACATGTATAAATATCGTATTGTCTCCTTAATATAAGAATTCAAAAGTAGAAATCAAAACTAAAAAATATAACAGATGTAGTTAAATGGACAGAGAAAGAATTTAAAGATTAAACAATGAAGAGAGAGAAAGGAGAAAAGAAGTAATGAGGTGGGATAAAACCGTACATTTATTTATTTATCTATTTTTAATTTTTAAAATTTTATTGAGATACAAATATTAATGAGACAGTTTCAAGACACCTTAACAGGACAGATTCAATAAATGAATACATTGTAAACTATTTTCATAATGTTTTGGTATCGTACAAGATGCATACAGGATATTATACTTACAGCAGATGTCTCTCATCAGTAAATTAAGAGAGTGTAGCTATTTACTTATCTTATTTTTTCATATCTGAATTATATCATAGATTCAATAATTAATACTTTCTACCTTGTTATTTTCCAAGTGGTTGTCCATAGTACTAGAGGCCGACATAATATCTTGTTTGACCACTATTAGTGCAAATCTTGCTTCTCATAGAATTATGCAAAAGTATGGCATATTTATCCTAACTGTATTGTTTATACACACACATAATAATTCTTCCTTTCTATGCCTCTTTTTTTGTCTAGACCTGTCAAAGATTGGCACTCCTTTGTGATTAAACCAACTTAGGTGCCTGAACTCGGCGACACAATCCAACACAGACCAGCATTCCACAATAATGGTGAGTCATCTGAAGAAGTTGTTGACCGCAGCCATTTACAGCTCAACTTATTATTATGGCCTTATTTTATATACCTCATTTTTATACATTTCTTCTGGATGGTTAAGACTGAGATAGAGTAAGACCTATATACAAAAACATGTAGTTTTTGTTTCTGATGATGTCAGTGAAGCCCCCTCAGGGTTTATTTTGTACTCCTGTACCTTACTCTGTAGATCTTTTGTCTGTCACCCATACGCATGAGTCACGGTCATAGCTTGACCAGTTTGCTCTCTGTGAGAGCCTGAGAGAAAGTTTTCTCTCCATGTGATTCTCCACAGGTACACTAAAGATCATTGATTTTCTTGCACTGTGGCTCTATAATATCCTTGTTCAGAAAATTTGGGGCACAACTGAGTTTCATGATGTTACAGTACAAGTTCTCGTATGTCCTGAGTCTTCGCTGACCTTCAAGGCTAGAGCCAAAATGTTGGCTGGCCGTGCCACTCTCCTATTTCTCCAATTTGATCTGTGGACTTAGGTTGTTAACCATCCAGAAGAAAAGCTGATTAGTACCCTGCAGCATATGCCATTCACTTTGCCCTATGTGACTCAATGGTTTTTAGTTTGTTGTACATTTCTATTTGTATTTCTTCTTTTCACTTTTTATACTAGGAAGACTATATGATATTTGCACATGTGTGTCTGGTTTATTTCACTTATGAGTATATGTTCAAGTGGCATCCACTGCAATATAAGTACTTCAAGTTTATCATTCTTAATAGCTGAGTAATACTCCATTATATAGAAATACCACATCTTTTTCTACCATTCCTCAGGTGACAGACATGTGGTTGTTTCCAAGATTTTGCTATCAAAAATTGTGCTGCTATAAACATAGGTACACATATATCACTATGATATAATGATTTCAGTTCCTCTGGGAAAATTCCCAGTATGGAGATAGCTGGTTTGAGTGGGATTTGCAGTCCTACTCTTTTGAGGAATCTTCACACTGATCTGCACAATGGTTGTACCATTCTACATTCCCACCAGCAGTGGAGAAGTGTTCCCTTTTCCCCACATCCTCTCCAACATTTGCTGTTGGTTGATTTCCTTATGATAGTCATTCTATCTGGAGGGAGATGGTATCTCAGTGTTGTTTTATTTGCATTTCACAGATGGCTAGTGGTGTGGAACATTTTTCATATATTTCTTAGCTTCTTTAATTTCATCCTCTGAGAAGTGTGTATTCATCTTAGATGCCCATTTCTGAATTGGGTCTTTAAATTTGAGGACCCTGTTATATCTTAGTTCTTTATGTATTCTAGACAGCAGACTTCTGTTTGATTGCTTATTAGGATTTTTTCAAAGTTTGTGGGTTGTCTTTTCACTCTGTTGACAATTTCTTTTGACATGCAGAAGCTCCTTAAGAAGAGTTGATCCCTGTTGTTGATTCTTTCAAGAGCTTCCTGTGTGAATACATGTTTGTTCATGAACTCTTTACCTACCCCTATGTCTTCAAGAGTTTCTCCTACTCTCTTTTCCAGGAGATTGAGTGTTTCTGTTTTACTGTTTAGATCTTTAATCCATTTTGACCTTAGCTTAGTGCATGGTGATAGAGCTGGTTCAAGTTTTAGTTTTCGGCATGTAGAGATGCAGTTTTTACAGCACCATTTGTTAAAGAGGCTATCTTTCTTCCAGTAAGCTGGAAGTTTGGCACCTTTGTCTAAGATCAGATAGCTGAGTGTGACTGTAGATGCCTCTGCTTCTTCTAATCTATTCCATTGATCTTCAGATATATTTCATTGCCAATACCATGTTGATTTTATCACAGTGGCTTTATAGTATAATTTCAAGTCAGTAATTGTGATGCCTCCTGCCTCGTCTTCATTGGCCAAGATTGCCCTTGCTATTCTAGGTTGTTTCTTGTTCCACATAAATTTTAGGAAAGATTTCTCTAGGTCTGGGTGTTATGGTGGTAGCAGTTTCCTAGGGTATGAATTATATCTGTACGGCAATTTTGGGAGTATGGCCATCTTCACGATGTTGGTTCTTCCTATCCAGGAGCAGGAAATACCTTTCAATTTTCTGAAATCCTCCACAATCTCTTTTCTTAGGGTGTTGTAATTTTCTGTGAAAAGATCTTTGACTTTCATGGTTAAGTGAATTCTAAGGTATTTCATTTGTGTTGAGGTATTGTTTCTATAGTTTCCCCTTTCAGTGTGCTTGTTATCTGTGTAGAGGAATACTATTGACTTTTGAGTATGGACTTTGTATCCTGCTATGTTACTGAATTTCCGTATCAGTTCTAGCAGTTTCTTGGTGGAATTCTTGATGTCTTTCAAGTAAAGTATCATTTCCTCTTCAAATAGTGATAATTTAACTTCTTCTTTACCTATTCTTATTCCCTTTACTTCTCCCTCTTTTCTAATGGCTGTTGCTAAGGATTCCAAGACTATATTGAATAGGAGGGGTGATAGAGGAAATCCTTGTCTTGTACCTGATTTAAGAGTAAAAGATTTCAGTTTTTCCCCATTTAGAATTATATGAGCTTTTGGGTTGTCATTGATGGATTTTATCAATTTAAGGCAGAGTCCATCTATTCCAATTTTCTGTAGGACCTTGAACATGAATGAGTGTTGTACTTTGTCAAAACCTTTCTCTGCATCAATTGAGATGATCATGTGGTTTTTAGATTTCAGTCTATTAATATAGTGCATTACACTTATAGATTTTTGAATATTGAACTATTCTTGCATCCCTGGGATGAATCCTACCTGGTCATGGTGTACAATCTTCTTGATGATTTGCTGTATTCTATTTGCTAGTATTTATTTGAATATTTTTGCATCTATATTCATGAGAGAGATTGGCCTATAGATCACCTTTTTGATTGTGTCTTTCCCTGGTTTTGGAATCAGTACATTACTTACCTCCAGAAACGATTTTAGGAGGACTCCTTCCTTTTCAATGTTATTGAAGAGTTTTTGGAGTGTAGGGATTATAACTTCTATAAATTTCTTGTAGAGTTCAGTTGTGAATATATCAGGACCTGGAATTTTCTTGTCGGTAGGCTTTTTATTACGTTTCGTATTTCATTGGCTATTAGTGGTTTATTGACAGTTGTTATATCTTCTTGGTTCAGTTTTGTAATTTTCTAGGAATCTTTCCATTTTGTCTGTGTGTTAGACTTTGTGAATGTAAAGATTCTCAAAGTAACTATTGATAATCTTCTGAATTTCTGCTGGGTCTGTGGTGATTTCACCCTTTCCATTCCTTATTGCATGTACTTAAATTTTTTCTTTCCTTTTTTTGATGAGGTTGGCTAGAGGCTTATCAACTGTATTTAGTCTTTCAAAGAACCACCTTTTAGATTTGTGGATTTTTTGAACTGTTTTCTTCATTTCATCTTTCTTGATGTTGGAGGTGCAACATTAGGGTGTTTATTTGTTCCTGTCTGTTGTCCTATTGTGCAAGTTCATAGCTATGATTTTCCCTCTAAGAACTGTTTTCATCGCATCCCATAAATTCCAGTAAATTGGGCTTGAATTTTCATTGAATTGTAGATATTGTTGAATTTCTTGTTGAATTTCTTCTGTGACCCACTGATTGCTGAGTAGGGTGTTGTTTAGTTTCCATGAATTTAGTGGGTTTTTCTGCTTTCTTTTGTCATTTAGTTCCAGTTTCATTTCACTGTGATCAGATAATATGCATGGAATTAATTCTATTTTCTTGCATATACTTACGCATGACCTCTGGACTAGTAAGTGGTCCATTTTGAAAAATGACCTGTGTGCATCTGAAAAAAAAAATGTGTATTCAGCTCTGCTTGGGTGGAACACTCTGTATATGTCCACCAGGTCCATTTGTTCCAAGCTCTTGTTCAGTTCTGCTACTTCATTGCTAATTTTTTGTCTGGTTGACCTATCTTTTTGAGATAAGGGTGTGTTAAGGTCTCCTGTTAAGATTGTGTTCTTAGACATTAAGTTTTTCATGTCCCTTAAGATTTCTCTTACATAGTTGGGTGCTCCTGTGTTTGGTGCATAGATATTTATGAGTGTTACTTCTTGCTCTTGAATGTTTCCCCTGACCAATATATAGTGGCCTTCTTTGTGTCGTTTGATCATTCTTGGTTTGAAGTTAAGACTGTCTGAGAACACAATTGCTACTCGTGCTTTTTTCTGAGGTGCTGGGGCATGTAGTATTGTTTTCCATCCTTTGACTTTGAGCCTATGAATGTCCTTTTGTGTTAAGTGTGTTTCTTGTCTACAGCATATTGTTGGATTTTGTTTCCTAATCCACTGTGCCAGTCTATTTCTCTTAATTGGAGAATTAAGTCCCTTTACATTGATGGCTATAATTGAAATGTATTGACTTATGTTTGTCATATTTACTTGGTATTGTTTACTCCTTTGTATCCTATGTTTAATTGACTGTCCTGTTTAGTGGGTTCCTTCCATTCTCACTCATGGAGTTGTGGTCATTGGGACCTCTCTCTGGAACATCTTTCAGCAGCCTGTGGAAGGATGGCTTTGTCATCATGAAATTCTTTGGTTGTTCTTTGTCATGGAAGTATTTCACTTCTCCATCAAACTTGAGAGTTTTTCAGGGTATGATAGTCTGGGCTGGAATTTTTTTTTCCTGCAGGACTTGAAGAACTCTGCTCCATCCTCTTCTTGTCTTCATGGTTTGTGTAGAGAAGTTGGCTGTAATTTTGATGGGTTTTCCTTTGAATGTGATCTGCTTCTTCTCTCTAGCAGCTTTCAGTATATTATTTTTGTGTTGGATTTCTGGGATCACGACTATTATATGTCTTGTTGTGTTTTTACTTGGGTTGAAGTTATTTGGTGTTCTCTATGCTTCGCTTACCTGAATGTTTGGGAAATTTTCTGCAATTACTTCTCCCCAATTTCTTTTCATGTCATTTGTATTGGCTCCTTCATTCTTATTGATACCAATTAATTTCACATTGTTCATCCTGGCATCATCTTGCAGGTGATGGATTATTTTTTCCTGCAGTCTTGTTGTTTTTAAGAGATCTTTTCTCACTTTTTCACTAGCTGCACCAGCATCTTCAAGATCTGAAACCCTGTCTTTGCTTTCACTCAGACGGTTTTATAGACTCGTGATTGATATTTTTACTTCTTCTATATCCCTTTGACTCTGTTTCATGTGTCCTATTTCTTTTCTGTATTGCTCATTCAAGGAATCCATCATATTTCTGTTCTCCTCAATTTTTTTATCCATGTCTTCTTTAGATGTAGTTTCTAATTCTTTTTTTTTTTTTTTTTTTTTTTTTTTTTTTTTTTTTTTTTTTTTTTTTTTTTTTTTTTTTTTTTTTTTTTTTTTTTTTTTTTTTTT
>PVKA01046065.1:0-15157 GCA_004027165.1 Ctenomys sociabilis | reverse complement strand
GCTTCTGTATACCTTGCTTGCTGCTTCCCTGCCCACCGGTGCTATATAATCCTGAGTGAACAAAGGCTCGGGGTCGCCGTGGCCCAGTTGCCTGGGGACCCTATGCCGGCATAGCTTCTAAAATAAACCCCGGAATTTTCACAAGGCCTCGACTCTTGGTGTCCTTCCTTCCGCGCCCCGTCTCTGGACTTAACAGTACAGGTTTCACAACACAACTGGGACTGTAGCAATCCTGTCTCAGCCTCCCCAGTGCTGGGATTACAGGTTTGCAGCACCACACCCGATTTCAGTGGCTGGCACAGCCTGCCCAGGGTTCCAAGGCCAGCACAGCATGCAGTACCAGGAATCAAACCCAGATCCTTGTGCTTGCCAGGCAGCCACTTAGACTGCTGAGCTATCTCTCCAGCCCCACAACTGGGTTTTTAATATATGCATATATATTTTTCTATTATCTCAGATATAAAAGTAAATTCCAGACTATATTAATTGACTAGAATTTTATATAAAAATCCTTAAAATTGAAAAGCTATGTCAAGGGATATTTTACAAATGGTACCAAGGACATTTTTAGTTTGAGAGCTAAAAGCAACAGAGAGTCAACAATGTATCTGTCTATATACTAGAAGCAGGGAGAGTGCCAGCCAGTCTTTAGGCGGGAGTAAAATAAAGAGGTACAGTGTTTGAAATATTTTTCTGGGGGGAAATTAAGGGCACTAGGTTAAATCTAAGAAGCGAGGGGGAGGAGAAGAACCAGCTTGATGCACACCATATGGCGCCCTCCCAGCAATGTTTCTTACCGGGGATTGAACTCGGGCTCTTGTGCTTGCCAGAGAAGTGCTCATTCCACTGAGCCATCCCTCTGGCTCCTCCAGCAATGCTTCCGACACAGCGAATTTGCCTTTGGGCAAACATGGGCAGCCACTTTCCTATTTGAACTGCGCACTGCAGTCCTGCCGCATGCTTCTCACCAGCTGGTGAAGCTCAACTTTGTGTACTGTTGTGTCCAGTGTGATGCCTGGGGCTGTGTTTTGCTTTTGTGTTTGCATTTTGTGCATGAATCAGGGCGTGGTGAGGACAGGGAAGTGGTCGTGAAGCCTTTAGAGACAAGTGCCCCACTGCCAACCCAAAACCCACCTCACATAAAGTGCCTCCACTCCACTAAACCCAGACACTAAGGTTTTGGTTTTTAAAAAATCCTCATATACTAACATTTTTTGCTCTTAAAAGAAATAACACATGTGCCATACGCTTGCCACTACCAGCCTAGGACCTTATTACCAGGGAGTGTTTTGTAAGCCATTAGAATTTACCTCACCAGAGGTCAGTTTTATTTTCTTTGTTTCATTTTGGTACCAGGGATCAAACTCAGGAGCTTGAACTTGACCAGGCAGTTGCTTATGATGCTGACCAGACCAGGGGACAGTTTAAAAATGCATAATCTAGGCTGGGGAGATAGATCAGTGGCATAATTGTTTGCCTGGCAAGCACAAACTCAAGTTCAATCCCTGGTGCTGCAAAATAAAAAACAACAAAAAAAAAGTAAAATAAAATAATTTTTAAAAAGAGTACAGAATCTTGACCTCTGCCTCAAACCTACTGAAATTATAATCTGCATTCAAACAAGGCCTTGTGTATATCTTAAAGTAAGAGAAACATTTAAAACTTAAAACTCTATTAAATTAGAGCCGGGATAGCTCCACGGCACAAGTGCCTGCCTGGCAAGCAGAAGATCCTGAGTTCTATCACCAGTATGAACAGAAAAACAAAAAATAATAAAAATAAAGGTGCAGTGGTACCTCAGCAGTGGCAGTGCCAGGGTCACTCTGAGTTCCACGTGGAACAGCCTCGTCCCCTATTCTCCATAGAGTCCACCCCTGGGGCAT
Source organism: Ctenomys sociabilis (assembly GCA_004027165.1). Lineage (NCBI taxonomy): Eukaryota > Metazoa > Chordata > Mammalia > Rodentia > Ctenomyidae > Ctenomys > Ctenomys sociabilis. The sequence goes on along the minus strand of PVKA01046065.1, from coordinate 13,274 downwards.
CAAGGCAGCAGTACTGTTGCTTTACCCTGAGCCCACTTGACAAAAGTGTTAATCATCTGAAAGCATCCAGACCTAGGAATAACGAGAAGCCCACTCTAAACACTGCACCAGCCCTACACACGGGGCTTCGCAAGATCTCAGACCCTGTCGGTTCTGATAAGCATAGGGTTCTGGTTCCCTGTCCACAAAAGACTGGAAGCAACAACTTTATAAGAGTAGAGCAAAGGGAAAGAAGTAAAATATGGGCCCAGGGTGAAGCACACAGGGAAAATTAATGGTAGAAAACACAGCCTGGACATTTTCATGGCTAGTTTTATAAATCTATAACTCAGATTTTACTAAGATAATATTCAGGCCTCGCTGCAAGATACAATCACCCAAGGAGTTCTTTTTCAAGAGAATAACAGCAAGCTGCAGTCTCAGGGATGCAGATGCACTCAGTCTGGAGTAGGACCCAGGCTCAGGTATCTCACTAGCACTTCCCAGGTTAGTGCGTCCCAGGATTAGGGCGTTAGTAAAGGGCTCGCTGGCCACGACACCTGTGCAGCTTCTGTGTCATCTTTATAGCTTACTGCAACCACTGGCAATAGGATGAACTTGGTGACCAAGATTTCCTATTAAGAGTAGAATACTTTGTATATTATAATTCCTTTTGACAGAGAATAGGATGGTCTAGAATTAAGTGAAACAAATACACATATATTACTCCCATTTGCTAGAGACAGACACACCCTCCCCCATAGGTCAAATCTCATCTCACCAGTTTACAAATCACCTGGGGTCTTAATGAAGCGAAGATCTAAGACAGGGGGCCAGGAGAGGGTTCAGATCCTGCGACCCTCATGAGCTCTAGGTGCTGGTTGGAGTCCCAGTGGACCACCCTGGCCCGCACAACTACCTCCTAAATCCTTTTCTGGAACCCAAACAAGGATGGCTTTCCCACTCCTGAGGAGCAAAGTCCACAGAGGTCCTTGAAACTGAGTACTCAAATAAGTGCTCAAAACCATAGGCACTCAAGAGGGGGTGTTTGAGCTTTCTTCTCTTTTGTTAACTGTTCCTTCCTCCCCCTGGGTAGCTCAGCCTGTTCACTGGGAAAGTGGGGCACTTGCTGCCCAATTGGTGAGGACCAGCCAAGTTCACAGGTGAGTGTGGTAAAGTCAAAACTAGCCGTAAGGTGGGCCCAGAAAGCATCAATTAAGGAGTTCTGCCCAAATGGCTGTTTTTGGAACATCCACTTGTGTGTTCCTCAGTGAAACTGCAGACTAATGAAAAAAACAGAGGAACAGAAAATTCTAAAGCTAGGCTGACTGGGCCTGGTAGCCCCTAGATGAGGAAGGTAAGAGGGTAGGGAGACTCCCCTGTCTGAGAGCACACAATAGCTATTGTTTCCCCTCTGGAGGAATTTCCTGGAGCAGGGCCTTGGCCTCCACAGACGTTGTCTTTGAATGCTTCAGTCATCTGACTTCATTTTTATTTTTTTTGAAACTTCTCAAATAACTTTCTAAATCCCACACAATAATGATATATACTCTTGTTCAATATTAAGAAGACCTTGTGCAAAATTAAATAAGTTTCTTTTCAAAGTGAGGGAAAAGGGAGCCATGTTCAGAAACTCATCCGGCCAAGGGAGTTGGTTCTTGTTCCATTCTTTCTTTGATGCCCCTTAAAAAAAAAAAGAGTAAATGCAAATGAAACAAATTCAGTTACATCCTCAGTGCTGGGGCCAGTTACAGCCTGGCTTCTGCGGCAACCACATGGCTAGCCCAGCGGCCACACTGGCTCCTTGGGGACCCCTTCCCTTCCGCAAAAAAACCATCCCTGCGGCACTGTCTGACCTCAAAGCCCCGGACACGGCTGAGGCTTTCTCCAAAAGAGCTCATTCCGAAGGCTTTCATCGTACGATGTGGGTATCTGCGGCCGGAAGCAGAGGGCCCTCCACAGGGAAATCATCCTGGAGGCCGCACATTGGAATATTAAACAAGAACACCATGAAGGACCACGCTGGAAGAGAGGCTTGCTGGGCTCGCGGCACCTGCCCCACCCACGCCGCTGTACTTGAGCTCCGGGTTCTTCCAACCACGCCTCTTTGGTAGGAGGCCACTTCCGCATGAGCTTGGGCCTGCCCTGTGGGAGAGCGGCTTGGTGAGGCGTCCGCTGCTACCAGTGGTGCTATTGGGGCAGCAGGCCTGGAGCTTGTTTTCCTGTTTCTCAAAACTTAACTTTAATTGTCTTAATGGGCATGTATTACGGCAAAATAAAGGGCAATTGCTTTCTTTATTCCTTATAGTAATTTACAGAGAGATGGATTTGATCCTGGAACCCAGGGAGTTTTCCAATTCATTGCTCTTGGGCTCGGAGGGAAGGGCTCCTTTTTCCACATTCATCTCAAACAATGCGTTCACTAATGAATTTAAAGCGTAACAGGAAAATCCATGTTTCTTCCACACCATGTTTCGCAATAGCTATTAGATGACCACAATATCATCAAAGCCATGGAAAATGCACGTTCTACGTGTGGGGGAGAGAGGGGAGCTTCTCGAGAAAACTGGTTCTGACACCCCAAAACCCCAGGCTGAATGAAGGTGACTCTAGGGAGCCGGGAAGCCAAAGGCCGGGGTCGGACTCCTGCATTCTCTTCTGATCCCAGAACATGAGAAAGGGCCCTGGCTCTGGGCCGCGCGCGGGGTATCCACTCTGAAGCACTTCAGGGTGCGGCTTGAGCAGTGGCCGCACAGAAGGGCAGAGCCCAAGCACCTCTGCAGCTGGAAGCCGAAGTGAAGACACGGGAAGGCTGGCCGAGGCCTGGACCGGGTGGAGCGCTGCACCCTGGGTGACCCCAGGTTTCCAGCCTGCGCTTCCAGCCGCCGGCCCCGCCCTCTCCCACCCGCCGCGTGCTGCCACGTGCGCCCCACCCTTCCTCGCCCCGATGCAGTGGGAACCCGTGCCCTCGGCTATAAAAGCTGCAGCAGAGCAGCCCGGGGTCAGCAAGCGGCCTTTGGAGGTTGCGCCGCTCTTCTCGGACTGTTTGGGCGCCATGGCCCAGTCCTCGTTCTTCAACAGGCAGGTAAAGCACATAAAGGAGCACCCCAGTCGCCTCTGGATATGGGACAAGGCCACGTTCATGGATGAGCAGCGGCGCATCTGGCTGCCGGTGATCCTCAAGGTACAGCCCGCCCCGAGGCCGCGGGAGTCCGCCTGCCCTGTGGGGTGCAGGGGTAGGGAGCCCCCTGCCCTGGTCACCCGGCACTCTGAAGCTGCCTTGAACTGGATTGTGCCGGTTGCATTTTCCACAGGCCAGCAAGGAGGGTGGGCACACCAGGAGGGACGTGAGCCGCGTAGGACGGTGAGCTTCCAGGCAATGGGGCTGTCTGGGCCTTCTAATCCGTACTGCGGGAATGTTCTTAAGTGATTGGTGCACGAGCCAATTACCAGAATCTCCTTAACCTGGCCCAGAAACTTCTAATTTACAAAGGCTTTTACTTGAGAACCAAGGCCTAGGGCTAGGGATGCTCAAGCGTGCCCTAAAGCCGTTGTGGAGTATGTGTTGCTGAGGATGAATCTTTAGTTATTACTCTGAAAAACTAACTCAAAAAAAAAAAAAAAAAAAAAACCCTCGAAACGTAACTGGAGCCATTGCGTAGACTGAGGCAGGAGGGTCACAATTCTGAGGCTTGGCTGGGCAAACTAGCGAAAGCCTGCCGCCAAATTTAAAGAAAGTTAAGAAAAGCTATGGATGCAACTCATTACAGAGCACTTGCGCGGCCCGCGTGAGGCCCTAGGGTCAGTCTCTGGTACTGGAAGATACTTCCCTTATGCAAGTATTTTATTAGAGCTTGGGTTTACTCAGAGCAAATCGAAGCCTTAGTGGCAAAACTGCCCGTACATAAACCAAGGAAAAGTGGAAAACAAAAATTTAAATATATGGTAGTAGGATATTTATGAAACATGATAGCAGTGCACTGAGGGTTGACCTGTGGTCAGCCGGGGCTTGCAGTTCCCAGCTTTTGACTGCAACCTGAATTTGCGCCTTTATTGCCATTTCTGTTTTTTAAATATACATTTATACTTCGTAAAGGTCAGTTTAAGTTTTCATTTCGTTTTTGGTGAAGTTTTTAATTATTTTGGTAAACCTCATTTTAAATATCCCAACTGGGAAATATTCTCTCACCAAAGCCATAAACTTGACGGTTTTTCATGATATTGGTGTTGTCTGAAAAATAACTCACTAGCAAAATTTGGGGCAGGATTTGCTTTTCATAGTTGAAAGAAATGATGTTTTTATATGTAGTGATTTAAATCAATGAGAAAACAGTAACAAATTCAACACAATGGTTAAAGTATCTAAAATGTAACCTCAAGAATAGTGAGTTTTCAGGGAGCTTACATCGTGTGGAGTGACCTGGCAGTGCCTTTTTTGAACTGACGTACTTCACTGGCAGAATTTTTACAGAACTTTGCACCTTGGAGAAACTCATTGAGCAAGTAACAGTACTTGCTTGATGCTCACCGAATAAGGGTGAAGACGCCCCTAGACTCTCTGAATGATGGTGGACGGGGTGGCTTACTGGGATTGTGTTGTGAGGTTGACATGGCTGGAGAGACAGACAAGGGAATAAAGCTGGTGATTAAATTGTGTAGAAGAACAAACGTGAGGCGGCAGTGGTCCTGTTGGCTGCCATTTTCTGTGTGATTTCCTGAATCATTGGGGCCTGCCTCTTATGGGTATCATAGAGTTGATCAGTTTGAGTTACTGAGAAAGCTGTGGTGGGCCTCTGTTCAGTCGTATATCCTGTTTGTCTGTAATGACACGCGCTGGCACAGAAGCCTGCCAAGCCATGAGTCGCATAGCCCTAGGAACGAGGTTCCAGGAAGGCAGGATGGTAGCGAGAGGGGCTGGTGGGAGCAGGCATGAGTGTGGTGCATCCCAGAAGCAGCCAGGAGGTCTGTGAGGCTGGAGCTGAGTGGAGGGAGGTGGGGCTGAGTGGAGGGAGGTGGGGCTGAGTGGAGGGAGGTGGGGCCTGCTGCGTGGGCTGAGGGAAAGGAGCCGAACTGCCCTGCTGCTGATGGGAGGCAGGAACGAGCTGTGATTTTCAGCTGAGGCTGGGCTGTGGGGCCCAAGATCTGCAAGGCTGCCGGGCGTGGTGGCGCATGCCTGTAATCCCAGCACTCAGGAGGATGAGGCAGGAGGATTGTTGTGAGTTCGAGACCAGCCTGAGCTACAAAAGTGAGCTTAAGGCCAGCCTGAACTGCATAGTGAGACCCTGTCTCAAAAAGAAAAAAAAAAAAAAAAAAAAAAGATCTGCAAGGCAGGAGACAACCCTGTAGTACAGAAGGTAAAAGTGGTAAACGATAGGTAGGAAGGGTGAAAAATGTCATCATAGCCTGGTATCCAGAGAGATCTTACCTAAAGGAAGAAATGGAACAGATTTTAAAAGCCCCAATTCCAGGTAAAAAGGGACCAAGCCAAGGGCTGTGGCGCACCCCAGCGCCGGCAGCTTGGCAGGAACGAGCACGTTCTTCGTGCCCTGGTCTGCATGGCTGGCTTTGTGCCGTCCCAGCCACAGTCCCTGGACTGCCCATGGGCTGGCATCAGACACAGTGACCACCTGCATCTCACGCTCGCATCTGTTGGCTCAGATGGGGGCTGTGGGTGACAGAAAAGACCCTGGACCTGGAGGAGGCAGGTGAGTAGGACCTGAATGTGTGCCCCGTCTTCCCTCTGCAGTCGGAGACCAGCATGCAGGTGCTCCTGCGACAGCAGACAGTCCCAGTGGGGGACCCCAAGAGCCCTACCCAGCTCGGCCCATCCCCGCTGCCCCTGATGTGGCAGCACTACCCTGCTGAGAAAAGATACCAAGACAGCAGCTTCGCCTCCTGGCGTGTAGTGTACCACATCAAGGCAAGCGCGAGGCACCCCGAGCACAGGCGGGCATCTAGGGTGGCCCTGCCCTTCTCTACTCTGCACCTGTTTTTCCTTCTACCCCAGGACCAAACGCTGAAATAGGGGAGGGATTCACAATGGCATGTTGGCCGGGCGTGGTGGCACAGGCCTGTAATCCCAGCACTTGGGAGGCTGAGGCAGGAGGATTGTTGTGAGTTCAAGACCAGCCAGAGCTACAAAATGAGCTTAAGGCCAGCCTGAACTGCATAGTGAGACCCTGTCTCAAAAAGACCAAAAAAAAAAAACAAGGGCTGACTGTCCACTGAAGACCCCAACAGAAGCCTTTGGGGCCATTGAAATGGGGTAGCTCATTGGATTAGTGCCTGTTTAGGCATGTGCAGGAACTAAGGTTTGATCCTGGATAACACAGTGTGCCACCCCTGACCCTGGGCACACCTGTAATCCTGGCACTGGGGAGGCTGAAAACAGGAGGATCACTATGAGTCTTTGCTCCAAAGTGAGACCCTGTACCAAATACATAAAAGCCTTTGGGGTACAGTTCTCTCTGAAGCCATGCCACACCCAGGTCCTGCTGAGTGCCCAGGCTAGAACAGAGCGGGGTCCTGGGGCGCTGATCTGATCACCCTTCTCTCTCCTTCCCCTCCTGCCTGCAGTTCTGTGACATGGAAGACATCCTCCTGGAAAAGATGGCAGACCAGAAGGCGGAAGACCGGAAGGTGCCGGACCCCAAGAAGGTTCTGGACCCCGAGAAGGTGCAGGAGCAGGAGGTGCCGGGCCCTAAGGTGGTGCCAGGCCGTGAGGTGGTGCCGGACCCAAAGAGTCCCTGATGTGGTGAGCACCCAGGGCCCATCCCCGAGCAGCCTCCTGGGAAGAAGGCTCCTGCACTGCCACCCCGCACAGCTTTCCGGGGCTGTCCCATCTTCACTACCATCTGAAGAGCCACAGCCTTCTGGGCAGCCCCATGCTCCCAACCGCAGTGCCCTGGGTCAAAGCTGGCCCCTATGCTGACAAGGCTCAGTGACTGAGGAGCACATTTCTCAGTCATTGTGAGGCCAGCCCCTGGAAGCCAGCCCCCGCAGATCCCCTGCAGTCTTCCCTTCTGCCTCTGATCCTGTCCTTTCTCACCCCTTCCCAGGTCTTGCAGTTCCAACTCTGCTGGCCCTGGGCCTGCAGTGCATGTCTGTGCTGTGTTCATTTTATTGACTATTCCTGTGTGTGACTTTCCGTGTGCGGGGAGGAGATGCCCAGCCAGAGGATGCACCCTGCCCCGGCTGCTGGACCTGCCTCCTGCCCTGTGGGCACCCTCGGGCCCCGGCCCCACTGCTGCCCTGGTGGGCTGCACCAGCAAGGGAGCTTGGCCCCATCGTTTCCCCCAGGGCCTTGGTTTTCCCAGTTGACAGATGGTTTTCAGTTTTTCTGGTCCTCCCAGTGTTTCAACTCATACCCAGGGACCATCTCTGCTCTGTCTCCCCAGCTCTGTGCGTCTGGGCTGGTCAGTGGCCTCTCCATGTGCTAGGCCTGTCCATACCTGGTCTGCAAAGTCTCCTTCACCCCACAGGCCCATGGCCCTGTGAGAGGCTAGACAAGCAGCTACTGGGGGGCCTTCAGGTTGTTTGTCTTAGAAGTGAGAGTGGTTAGGTTCCCCTGTTTACCCCTGCACACACACATACACACACACACACACACACACAGTCCTCTTGAGGTTGGATGTGAACACAGTTATAATGTTGAATAATTAAATGAAAGATGGTTCGTTTAAGTTGTGCTGAATCTGCTTCTTTCTTTGATGTCCTGATGGTGAGCAGGGAGAACAGGCAGTCACCCTGTCACTGCATCAGAAAGCTGCACGGTAAAGAGTGCCAGGGACTTTGTGCACTTCTGACGTTGTAAAGAGCACTGAAAGTTTTCTCTCACAGAGCTCCCAAAGCCCCAGTGTTCCTGGAGGTATGCAGACCCTTAGAGCAAGCTCAGAACAGAGTTATTGGCAGCTCCTGGAGTCATCCCAGTGTCTGGTCCCACACTGTGACTCTTGCCTCTGCGACCCCTTGGCCCAGGTATGTCCTTGCCTGGGAAGCTCCTGCAGTCCCAGTGGGAGATCCTGTCTGGACCGTCCCCACCATTTGGGCTCTGACCAGGCTCCTTCCCACTTGTGTGACTCACGCAGGGGGCAGGATTGCCCTCTCTGTGCCCTCCTGACCCCTCTGCTCCTGCACCATCAAGAAGCACTGCCACAGGAGGAGGCGACAGCTTCCAGAGAGGAGCCAGGAAGCCAGGAGAGTGCTGGGTCCCACTCCTGTGTGTCTTCAGTCCACAACTTCATAGTGGAGACACAGAAGGGGGACATGAGCAGGGTGATCTGAAAGGTTGGAAGGGGGAGGGCTGGGTCCTCAGACAGTTGCTCGTGGAGCTGTGCAAGAGAAACACCTTGTGTTTTTGTATGTTGTGACAGAAGAAAAACATGTCAAGGTGATGTCCCTACCCTAATGCCTTTTGCACTGCAGTCTGCCAGAGCAAGGCTTACAGATGCCTCTTGGGGATAGCCTGATGGCGGTACCTGAGCAGGAAGAATGCAGTTATTCCTGGGCCTGGCATCTGTTTACCAAATACTGCTCCCGACCAGGAACTCTGCAGAGTCCTCTGAATACAGTAGCAAAAGGGGTAGGCCAGGAACACGCTTCTTTACTCAGCAGTAAATAGAACAAAAAGACCGAGGGCAGAGCAGGAATGTGATATCAAAGATTTTTACTTTCTTGTGTCATTAGCACATATTAGCACATAGCGTTCGCATTGCTTGTATGGAGCTGAGCCTGCCAGTGTCGCCTCTCCATTGCTTTCTCACCTTATTTCCCTTCCCTCCATCTCTTCATCCCTTCTGTCGTGGCTTGGGAGTTTTGCAAGGGCAACAATACTGTACAGGATGCATTTACTACAATTATTTGATCAGGACTCACCCAAAGAATCCTATACAAAGAGTGCAGGAAATCAGTACACACACTAGAGGCCAAAGAATCTAGCCGGGGCCTGAGTCTCACAGCAACGTTCTGTGTGAGTCTAGCTGAAGACCCAGAACTCCTAACAGTGCCTCTCGTGAATCCAGCTGGAGGCCAAGAGCACGATGTCTCGGGTGTGTGGCCCTGGGAAGGCCCAGAGGTCAGTGGTGGGAGCTAGAAAGGCTGTTAGCAGGGTGAAGGATCTGCACTGAAGGCAGGAAGCAATGCTCAAGGTACAAATCACAGCCACGGGGACCACGGTTCAATCACCAGGAGCACTGCCATGCTAGCCTCTGCTCCAGGGCAGACCCCAGAGTCTGGGTATAGTGATGTGTGCCTGTAACCCCAGCACTAGGGAGACTGAAAACAGGAGTCTGAGCTATGCGGTGAGACCCTGTAACAACCAAGTATATTAAAGTACCACAGCCATCCTTAGGAACAATGAGGTCCCAAGAGGACAGCTGAGTCCCAGCAGGAAAACCAATGCGGTAAACTTCTCCAGTAGACTGAGCTGTGCAGCATCTTCCTTCCAGAGCTGGAAAGCGATGCTCAAGGTGAGCACCAGAGCTCCCCCAGAGTAAGCCATAGCCACCATCGGGGACAACACGGTCCCAAGCTTGTCCTCCAACAAGAGCAACCACATTCATCAGGAAAGCCAGCCCAAGGTCCTCCAGCAGAATAGCCCAGGAGAGCCAGCGGCTTCTCCCAGCGGCTTCTCCGGCACTGCCTCGTGCTGCCGGCAACACCCCTCGGGGGCGCCCCACGCCCAGCACACTGTCCTCGCTTCAGCTGGGTGTGACAAGCTGACCACCAGTCGGCATCTGCCACACCTTCCCCTTTGAGAAAGATCTCTCTCCATTATCTTTTATCTTGTTCTTCATACTTTGGGTTTCCATAGAAACCACATGCTGTTTATGCTTTGTACCCGATTTATTTCCATATAGATTTGTTAAGACTTAATTTTTTCATATTCTGTTTCTTACGTGCACAGATTCTACTGCGTCATTTTCATTACCATTACTTCCAGAAAAATCTGCATTTTTCCTGTTTGCTCTAGGCTTACGAGGTTTGCCCTAGACCAGCGATGGCAACACTTTTAGAGCCTTCAGTGATACCAGCAGTGGCACCCCAGCACGCATGCCATATGCCCGCCATCACTGCCCTGTGTTTAAGGAAGCCTGCCTGTCCCTTTCCCTTTCTTTTTGATAAGGTCTTGCTATGTTGCCCAGACTAGCTTCAATGGTTGACTGTCCTCCTGCCTCAGCCTCCCAAGTAACTCAGAATGTAGGTATGCACCACTGTGCCCAACTTAGGAAGAATTCTCATAAATGTTTCAGATAGAGGATGTAGCTCAGTAATACAATGTGTAGTTAGCAAGTGCAAGGCCCTGGGCTCCATCCCCAGCAGTACTCAAAAGAAGATTTGAAGTAGAGGGCCTTCTGTAACTTTTTTTTAATTTATAGCTTATTACTCAGAAGTCAGGATGTTATATTTTTTTAACTTATCCACATCTTCTATGCACCTAACATACTCAGCTTATGTGACGTTCCTGCACATGTGTAAGAATGCAATTCCCTCACCTGGGTGCAGAGATAGGATCCCTACTGTTGCTAATATGCTTAGGCTTCTATGTTCTCAATCATTAATTTCATGCATTTCATTTCTCTTAGCCTTAAAAATGACATAAACACTTCCCATGAGGGGTGCAGCTCCATCTTTTAATCTCTGGCATCTTAAGCTTCATAAAGTTGTTGTAGTACAAATATTGATTGCTGGACTTTGTGGATTCCAGCCTTTCAGTCTTGATCTTCGAGGGTTTCCTGACACAATCTCCACCATGGCCTGTCGCGAGCCTCGTGTTTGCTTCTTGTTCACCTGTGTTTGCCTGGCGTATTTTTGCCCATCATCTGAGCATCTATGTTTCAGATATGTTCTAAAAGTATGTTTCCTGGATTCACATAGCGGGAAAGGGAGAACATACCTGTGTGTTGATGGGCTTTCGCTAAAAGCACTTTGTGAATTGGTGAATTAAACCCATTTTCAATTATTTGGTCCTATTATTTTTCTTTATATATGTATAAAATATTCCTCTGTGCTGCCTGTTTTCTAAATTCTTTTTTCCCTTGGCGTTGTTTGTTTCCACGATTATAGACATCCTGGCTTCTCAGGACAGTCCTCACTCCATTGCTTACAAACATTTCAGGCAGCTGTAGCACTGTCCGAAGGCCTTTCGGTTGGGGTGGACATACTCTGTCTCTGCATTATCCAGTGCGGTAGCCACAAGCTACACATGGCCACACGGGGCTTGAAGTCATGGGACTGAGAAAGGGGACTCCAATTTTTATAAATGTTAATTAAATACAGATAACTACCTGTGACTGGCAACCCCGTCGGAAGCTGCACATTGTTTTGACTGATATTTGTATTAATAACATCCTCTTCCCGCTCTCCCTCTAACGCACCGAAAGCGATAGCCTTCAAGTGCTAAATGATGCCTTGAAGGGCACTCTCAGGCTAACTTCTGGCTGTTCTCACACCTTTCCCATTTTTGATAGCTGAATTGTATCTTCAATACTGGAGAAAATAAAGTAGTGGTTGGACATCCCTAACCCAACATCTGAAATCCGACATGCTCCAAAACCTGAAATGCTCTGAGCTCTGGCACAATAGCACAAGTGGAAAACTCTGCACTGACCTCATTGGGGAGGCCAGGGCAACATGAATGGCTCTGTATGTAGCTGTATTGTATGCACAAAATCATTGACTCTGATGCTACCTTCAGGCTACAAGTATAAGATGCATCTGAGACACAAATGAATTTCATTTATAGTTTGGACCTCACCCTCAAGTTATCTCAGGATTATACAATCTGTGAAAATCTGCCAAAATTTAGAAACTCCAAAATCCAAAATGCTTCTTGTCCCACAACATTTCGGGTAAGTACTAACCCAACCCTATTAGATAGTTTTCCTCCTCATTGCTGTTATTTACTCTTAGTCCTAATGAAAGGTGTCCTGGATATTTCCTTGATGGTCTGAAACTTGATAGGTAAATTACTTGTGAAGGAAACTATGGGGACCACTTGAGCAGCAATCCTTGAAAGAAGAGCAGCTATCTCCTTTGGACTGAGCCTGACCCTATTTCCTCATATTGCTATGAACAGAGCTGGCTAGGACTTCTGTTTAACCTTAATTGACCTTAAGCAAGGTATATTGGTCTAGCTGAGGTGCTGGTGGTAGTCTCTGAAGGTGGCAGGCATGTTTGCCTGGTAACCTACACCTGCCGCTCTTTACTGTGAGCAGTGTCAAGACAGGACTAAGAGCCAGCTGGGATCGAGCCTCGAGCTGGAGATAGGAGTCTGAAAGACTACATCAAAGCTGAAGCCCCAGATCCCCCAAAACAATAGATGCTATCTCAGCAGCATAAAGCAGATTACTTTTTCTGCATAACCTCTCTGCATATGGCAGAGGTAAATCTTGGCCACCCACTCAGCTTAGTGCTCAGTGCTTACCACAATTCTCAGTCATTCCTCCTCAAGCTACTCCTACTCCACTGAATAAAATCCAAGTGTAGCTCTGGGTCAGCCTCTTGGTTCCAGAAAGCCATCTTCATGGCTGGACTTAGGGCCCTTTGGCTCCCCAAAAATCATAAATATATTTTAGTGTCTTTAATTTTGCCATGGGTTGCACTGGGAGTAGTAGATTGGAATTAACTTGGTGGGATTCCAATAATGTATATTTTGGATTACAAATATTAACTTCTTGGACTGAAATGAGAACCAGGAAGGGACTTCTCCAGGAAACATGTGCACAAAGCTCCTTGATATCTGCCATTTCCATCATAGTGAGCCTGATATTTAAGGATCACTTTGGCCAAATTTTACAACCCTTGGTTCACATTATCTTTTTTGGATATTTATTCTTTGTCACTGCATTTACTCTGCTATGTTTTATAGAGGTATCCTGCAAAGATTTAATCCCATCTAAATTGCTTGATCATTCTTGCCCATGTTGAAGAGATTTCTGTTTTATATCTAATAATTTTAGTAGACTCTTCCTTTGAGTTGACTGTGTTAAGTCCAGAGACGGGGCGCGGAAGGAAGGACACCAAGAGTCAAGGCCTTGTGAAAATTCCGGGGTTTATTTTAGAAGCTATGCCGGCATAGGGTCCCCAGGCAACTGGGCCAGGGCGACCCCGAGCCTTTGTTCACTCAGGATTATATAGCACCGGTGGGCAGGGAAGCAGCAAGCAAGGTATACAGAAGCCAATCGCATATGTTAGTTGGGCTGACACTAAAAGGGGATAGGACAGTTTATGTTGTCTCTTACAATAATTGGATGGTGCAGGGATCGGGGAGGGGGAGAATTCCTGTAGGGGCTCTG
>PVKA01046064.1:0-15161 GCA_004027165.1 Ctenomys sociabilis | reverse complement strand
ATCTATCTATCTATCTATCTATCTATCTATCTATCTATCTATCTTTCTATCTATCCATCCATCCATCCATCCATCCATCCATCCATCCATCCATCCATCCATCCATCCATCCATCCATCTATCTATCTATCTATCTATCTATCTATCTATCTATCTATCTATCTATCTATCTATCATCATGCACATATGCATGCATCTATCCATCCATCCACCCATTATCTATGTATCTATGTATCCATCCATTCATCCGTCCATCCATCCATCTATCCATCCATCCATCTACCCACATATCTTTCTGCCGATCACAAAAGTCCTATCTATCACATAGTTATCCAGTTAACACATTTTCCAATCTTTTAGGGGAAAATGCTCTCCGAGTAACAATCTCTAGCTAACAAGTCCTGGTCATTCATTCAGTCAACAAAAATTTCTAGGCTACTGCTACATTCTACATCCAGGGGCCCAGATATGATAATGAATAATACACAATCCATTCTCTTAGAAGGATCACACTCCCAGTGGAACATACAAAGAGACTCACAAACAGACCACGCTCAAACATACAAATTTGCTGAGCCTCAGATCCAGGTCCTTGTGTGCATCAGTAATTCTAATCACACTAAGAAACATTAACAGACACATACATCAAGCTGATAGGCCTAAGGGCACATGAGCACATATACACACATCAACACACATTCTCACATACAACCTGCATCTAAACCATATGTATATCCAAGCTGTGAATAGTTTAGTAACAACATTTTTGATGTACTCTACTTATTAGGCATTTTTCCTAGTGCATTATGGACATTTCATCCTTCAACCACCACTTTAGACACTGAAGATTAATATTATCCCCAATTTAAAGATGAATAAACCAAGGCTTAGACTAAATAATCACTCACTCACAGATCAAAGCTTTTAAGAGCTGAGGGTAGGGCTTGAAGCTGACTTTGAAACGCATGATCCTAACTAACACTGGGTTGCACCTCTGTTTATATGATGCAAATACATGAACACATACATATATACATATGAGGAATGATGAACAAAAATGGTGAATGTTTAAGTTTTAAAAATGTATTATAGTAAACGATATGTCCCTACTAATTTCCCTCCCTCCCTTTGAACCCACTTGTCCTCATGTTCTTGTCACTTTTTTTTTTTTTAATTTTAGGGAAGGGTCTACAGTGTGTTCAGGATCTCACTACTAGATTGGTCTCATTATCTACCTATTTATAGCCTCCCAAGAGCTGGGATTACAGGCATGCACCACCATGCCCAGTTTCAATTGCTATCTCAATGCGCCCCAGGATTGGGGCCAACATAGTAGGCCTGGGGATCGAATCCTTCCCCCCTGTGCCTCCTTGCAGATGCTTTAATCCACTGGGCTGTTTGGCTGACCCTTCTTGCCACTTTCTGAAGCAGGCCTGGAAGTCCTTTTGTGAGTCTTTTTGGTTGTTCTGTCATGGCTGCTTTGATGTCCTGAATCAATTCAAAACATTTACCCTTCATGGTCATTTTAACTCTGAGGGAGAGTCAGAAATTACACAGTGCCAGATTAGTGAATCAAATGGATGGGAACACTGCCGTGCAGTGGGCCTTTCTGTTGGATGGCCCTCAGCAGCAGCATGTACTATATTAAAAAATCATGCCTTACAAAGACGCTTATGAAAGAGGACTACTAGAACTGCTTCTGAAAGTGGCAAGAAAACAGTGAGGCCAGTGTGTAGGAATATTTTAAAGGTATTAATGACAGTGCGTCTTTTACTATAATACTTTTTAAGATACACTCATTATATACATTGGTCCTACTTTGTATATGTATGTAGGCACATGGGAACATATACAGATTAACATTCCTATGTAGACAGACATACAAATTTGGCAACAGAGCTCCTCACATATACATAGACATTGACATTCATGGACATACAGATACTAACATATCTATCCTGATGCATACATCATTGTTTAAATGCATACATGCACACAGATCCTCATATAATAGAAAAATGAATACAGAAACATGCTCAAGTGATACTCATGAACGACACACAGTCACACACACACAAACACACACATTACCTATTTGACACAGGACTTGGATCTAACATGCTGCAAGCCAAGCAGGATCAACCATATCTCTTCTCTTTCACTGGATTTCTTCCCCCCTGACTGCAAGTCTACCTATCTGGGCACTAGGCAAGGAAAAGTCCTGGACTCAGAATTAGGAAGTACTGGAGCAGACAGATGATGGGAACAGTGAGAAGGAACCAGACACACCTCAGAGGGAGTGGCCTCTCAGTCCCAAGGGAGCATCTGCCAGAGGCTGGTGGAAAAGCAAGATGTGTAGTACCGCCCACCCCTTCAGGAACTGAAAGTTCACTGGGGGGAATAATGACATGTAGATTCCTGGCAGTGAAGGCTACAGAAAGTAGGACTGAGGCAGACACTTTTTCATGATGTAGAAAAGGAAGAGCTTAGTCTAACCTCTGGGAAGACGGTAGCCTCAACCCCAGTGAGTTTAGTCCTTTTATTTTACAGACTGAAACTGAGGTCCAGCAAACAGCAGGGTGATAACTCCTCACAGAGCTGTGATGAATTGTGCTGGAGGGAGGCAGGAAGAAAGGCGGGGCCAGGTATCTGAAGGAAAATTGGATCCCGGAGAGGCAGATCACCCAACCTAACCCTGTTCATCATTGCTCCTCTTTTCTTTCCTCTCCTCCAACCTCTTTCTCTAATAAGGGGCAGGAAATCACTGTCTTATTTTCCTTTATCATCCTATTAGATTTGCCTCTCTAAAACTCTATTAAATCCATCCACCTTCTGCAACCCTGTTGATCCTTATATTTTCTAAGTTGCTGTCATCTCTTAGCTGGTCCCTGTAATAATTGCTTCTGAACTGCTCTTTCTCGAGGAGACTACCCTCCTCCCTGTCCTGCAACTTATAAGCACTTAAGGCAAAAGCTACTTATTTTTTTCAATTCCTCCACCAGCTTCTTACCTTTTATAAGATGAGATCTGCCTGTCTACAAAGCAGACCAAGGCCTCCACCATCTGAGCACTGCCTGACTCACCAGCCTGCCCCCAAGCTTATCCCCTTTAGACCTAATTCTAGCCTCATGGACTTTCTCATCCTGAGACTGCTTTTTTTTTTTTTTTTTTTTTTTTTTTTTTTTTTTTTTTTTTTTTTTTTTTAGTAATGGGGACTGAACCTACAGCCTTCAGACTGAGCTACATTCTTAAGTCCTGTTCTTATTTTTAAATTTTTGAGATAGGTTCTCCCTATGTTGCCCAGGCTGACCTCTAATTCTCAATCTTCTTGCTGCAGCCTCCCAAGTGTGCAGATAACAGGCCTGTGCCACTAGCCTAATCTGAGCTGTTCTATTTCACCTCATCACACTGGAGTGCTAACTTGAGTTTACACTCAGGAATCATTTGTTCCTGCCCAATGTAGAATTGATCACACCCTACTCTGTGACCCTTTCTCGATAGACTTTTATTGTCATATATGTATTCTGCAACTGAGGTGCTCTATTGTTACATCTACCCTACTCTCTGCCCTTTACCCAGGTGGTTAGCTCCATGTGGGCAGGGACTGTGCCATGTTCAAGCATTATTTGCTGAATGAGTGAAGACACACGCTACTTAATTTCTTCTTTATTCTTTGACCTTCTAAATAATCATGCTGCTGTTTTCTGGAAGATAAAAATTGTTAATATCACAAACAAAAGAAACTTTTTCACTTGGCTAATTATGACAGAAGAGCTAAATCAGAACATGAAATAGGAATTCTGGGCTAAATCCCAGGTAATTGCTGGCACCCCATTGTCTTTGACTTCACAAATAGTCTGTTTATTTCCCTTCAGTTCCCATCTCTTGTAACTTCTAAGGTTTTCTATTGAGTGGTTAATTTTTTTAATGAGCAGAATATATTTATTGAGGGAAAGAAAGCTCCTGTGCAAGAGAGGGACAGGAGGGGGCCCAAGCGTGTAGTTCCCAGGAAGCTCTCTCTTCCAGGGACTTTTATAGTGTAAAACCATTGGGGCTAAGGTAGAAAGAATGGGAGCTTGCTTACGTGGACTAGAGGAGGGGCAAAACTATGGTCAACTAATGGGATTATAAGCACCATTTCAGCGGTTAAATTTGTGTGTGCATATGTATGTGTGTGTGTGTGTGTGTTATATGTGTTTGTTTCACTGAGGAGGGCTGTGATGGAGTCAATATAGTGGTTATCACTGAGCACAAGTTCAAGAGTAATCACTATTAATGGGAAGAGAGGAAAAATGCAAGCCCATAAAGAGCATGGGACATGAGCTAAGTCTAGAACTTGATGCATACAGTAGCCAGTCAGCAATCCAATCTGAGAAAGCTTGAGGAGCTTTCTCGTGCTCAGGGAGATGGGGATGCAGCCCAGGGCTAGAGCACTTGGCTAATATGCCTGAAACTTTAGATTTGATTTACAGCACCAGACAGGAGAAGAAAAGCACTTGTTTGAAAACCAACCAAAACACCACATTCTTGGCACCCCAGAGTTAGCATTGCTTCCTAGAATACCTTGGAGCTTGATGGGTTGGCTGGGAGGGAATGGAACCTGTTTGTACGTATTTTATTTCAGTGACTAAATCTGGCACCACATTCACTGAGAGCTACCTTGGACTCTGTGGCCCAGGCCATGCATGCAAGTATTTTCCTCTTTACGTGCAGCAGGGTGTGGCTACTCTAGCAATTCAGTGGTTGCCAGAGAAATGAGGGGCCAAAGGCAGTGAAGTCACTTTGCAATGCATAAAGCATCACCAGATGGGAATGAGCATCGTCTTCGGCAGCGGCAGCATCATCATAATCACTTTGTCCTCATTTTACTGACTTAAGCTTCTTCTCACGCCTCTCAGATGTGACCAAAGAGGCTGTCCTTAAAAGTAGGAAGCCCCTCCTGGTCCTCGTCTTGGTCCAAGAAGTCTATATTTTTAATAAAAAAATATGATCTTGGAATCCCATTGAGTTAATTCCGATCTACCACTCCCATGGTGAAAATGAAGACGCTAAAACATAATTATAATTATGGGGAGCCAGGGGCCCCTAAATCCAGCCATGAAGATGGCTCTCTGGAACAAAAGGGCCAAGCCAGGGCTGCACTTGGGTTTTATTCAGTTGTGAAGGAGTGGCTTGAGGATGAATGACTGAGAATTGTGGGAAGTAGTTGAGTTCTGTGAGCTGGGCTAGGTAAGTGGTCTGCATTTATCTCCATCTCATGCAGAAGGATGGATATGCAGAAAAAGTAATTGCATTACACAATTGAGATAGTATTTAATGTTTTGGGGTCTGGGGCTTCAGCTCTGATGTATAATCTTTCAAGCCCCAGGAAGTCATAGCTTCTATCTTGATTCCAGCTGACAGCATGGAGCACTGGCTCTTCCTCCTATCTCATCCAAGCTCATATTAAAGAGCTGCAGGTGTAGGTTGTCAAGAAAACACTTGTGTGGTCTTCACAGACTACCACTAGCACCTTAGCTAGGCCAATATGCATTGCTTAAGGCCAACTGAAAGGATAAAGAGAAGTCCTAGCCAGCTCTGTACATATCAATAGAAGGAAATAAGGTGAGGCTCAGCCAAATGGAGATGATCGCTTTTCTTTAAAAACCAGCTGCTCTGGTGGCCCTCCACAAAAAGTCATTGTTGGAAAGAAGTAGTGATGTAGGGGGCCTGTGGAAGGAGTTCCCTCTCTGCAGTTTGTAGAATTCCTCACTTGTAAAATAACTCTTGATGTACACTTAGTATGTAGAAACTAGCCTGACAAGCATGCTATATTTATTCTCTAACTGAATCTCCACAACAGTTCTTTGGGTTAAAGGCCGTTGGTCCATTCTACAGAGGGTGAGCCTGTGGGACAGAAAGATTTAAGGAGTTCCCTAACAGCATATTGACAGCACCTGTCTGTGCTTATTAGTGCCCTCCAGGGGTCAGAACTTCACATTGCACATTTTCCAGATGAGGAGGCCAGGTGTAGGAACAAGTGGTCACTTGCCACAGCTGCACAGCTGGGAAGCAGCAGTAGCTGGGATGGACTCAGGTGTACAAAAGCACATGGGCTTATTCGTTTTGTCATGCTGTTTTCCCTCCTTGGTACTTTACAATGACAAAATATAAACTTGGAATTGTGCATGACATGTGAGTACATACATGTGTACTTGCATGAGCTGTATGCCTGTATAAAACATGCACTAGTTTTTATGTGTGCCTCATGCACATAGGTGCCTCCTCTCACACATGCATACATGTGTGTCTGTGTCCATGTCCGTGTCCATGTCCGTGTGTGTGTGTCTGTTGGGAAGCAGCCAGTGGTGAACTCGGGTAAAAATGAAAGCTATTAAAACCATTTTTTTCTGGGACATTATTAAGGTCTTTCTACCTTCAGAAAGAACTCAGGAAAGTCACTGAACCGAGGAGATCCAAAGAGCTTCACAGATGATCTGATCCGATTCACTCTCTGCAAGGAAACTGACACCCAAGAGCAATGGGTCAGGAACCAAGAGATTCCTGTTTCAGTCTGACTTCTGCTGATGTGAGAGTTCAATAATGCCACTGAACGGCCCTCGAGTCACCTGAGCATTAAGATAATGATACACCATTGCTACTCTTGGTGGTCTAGGACTCTGGCCCGGGCACAGCCCTGTTACCCAACCTCCACTCAGATAAGATTCCTTCAAGCAAACTGGACCCCAGAACTCTCAGGTTGGCTCATAACCCAGGAGAATGCTCCTCTGGTACTGAAATGTCAGACAGAGAGAGGTCACAGGATGATGTCACTTTGTAGCTGCACACATGTATGCAACATTTCCCTGGATGTACCATACAAATCAAGCACAGAGCTCATGTGTGCAGCATGATGAGTTTTAAGAAGATGAACTCTCCCATAAAATCAATACCCAGTCTGACATACAGAACAGTGGCCACCTGTTAAGAAGTTGCTACTTGCCCCTCCAGTCCCTACACCTCACCCAGGTCACCATTTTCTCATTGTCTGGCACTACAGGGTAGTTTTGTTTATTTTTGAGCTTTGTATCAAAGTCACCACATATATTCTTTTGAGACTGGGTTCTTAGGTTCAATGTCATCTTGGTAAACTGGACCCCATTGTATTTAATTAGACACATGTCATTTTACTTGTTGGCATGTGTCTATCAGAAGAATCGAACCTACTAACTGACATTTATGGATCTTTGCTACTGCCCAGAGACCTGTGGGTGATTTCACTTTCCAGCTGTGGGAAAGCAGGCTGCGTGCTGGTACGTGCCTTTTGGTGAGTGCAGGTTCCTGTTTGTACAGGAGTGTGGGCATCCAGGTCTAGACACTGCCCAAGGGTGCAGTGTTTCTAACATTCTCTGACTCATTAGATTTCAGTGTCTTGTAACTACTTGACTCTAGGCCCTTTGGTTTCCAGAACACCAAGGTCTTCACCTCCTCCGGGTCCTATGCTGTCACAATGCTTTCAATTAATCTTTCCATGGGCGGGGCTTGGGTCTTTTGCTTCATATGGACATTGCCTCTCTCAGCAGAGGCCAGGCCTGTTTCTTTCCACTTTTTCTACACTGTCTAATTTGGGCTTGGTAAATCTTTAGCCCTAAGTAAATATTGTTGCTGTTGCAATAGTCTCTCTTTTTAAAATTCTGTGATTTTTGGAGGGTCAGACTTTCCAACTCTGTCCAGTGTGCTGATCCAAATGTGTCCACTGGGGCCTGGTCCACCCCAGCTGGTGGGCAGGTTTCCCTAGGTCTCGAGCTGCAAGCATGTGAGCAGTGTCTTCTCCCTGTTCCCTGCTGAATGGCCAAGAGAGGGCACTGTGGGAACACATCCACAGAGGTTGGAGGTGGTAGAGTTCTCATAACACAGACATCTGGAAGGGACCAGGGAAAAAAATCTACCTAGACCCAAACTTTCATTTTGCAGATGAGCAAACAGACACTCAGACAGGAAATGTGACTGCACAAGGTCAGATAGTTACCTTGGGGCGGGTAGAGATGACTTCTTGCCCCCAGGCATTCACTCTGCAGAGCAGCTGTCCAGAGCTACGTAAGACAGCAGCCCTAGTTCTGTGGCCTTCGCAAGCTCCACACTGTGACTCCACTCTCCACCCTTTTCCCTGAGAGAAAGGCTAGAGATGCTGGAGGTAGGACAAGCACGCACTGTTACTTGGGTTCTACCCTTGAGAAAGCATTTCACTTTTCTTAAAAATAGCTACGAATTATACAGAACTTTCTAGGTGCCACATACTGTGCTGTATGCATTATATGCATTATCAGAAATGGTTTTGAGGTTCAGTTATTACCTCTCTTCTGGGATCTTTTTCTGACCTCCTCATTGAAAGGGACCTCTCTTCTCTTGCCTGTTATACCAGGCAGTCTATATTTTTCACAAATATTAGAATCATTTTTACAATAATTTTCCTTATTTACTTATCTACTTCTCCCTTGCTTTCTTTGACTCCTCTTTTCCTTTCAGTATATCCCAAGTTCCAGGCAAAAGACTCAAAAGACTTGGGGTCAAAACCTAGGTCATCCCTTTCTAGCACTGGGGTCTGCACAAGTCACTGAAACTCTGAAGCTATTTCTCCTTTTGTAAACTGTGGATTTCTGCTTGATCAAAGTTTTTGATCTCTTTGGTTTCTGTCTACCAAAAGGAAAGGAGCTGATACAGTGGTCTGAGGAGTGGTAGAGCTGTGCTTAATATGTGCAAGGCCCTGGGTCTGATCCCCCCACAGGCTTTTGAGGGTCTCATACAGGGGCCAAACAGAACACATTAGCAGAACCCCAACTATGAGGCCACAACTGGGCACATGGTTTTTTTTTGGACTAAAATGGAATTGAAAAGAATTAGAAGGAAGAAAATTTGAACCTAGGATGTCAGTTGCAAGATCCACTCTGCTATTCATTATGTTCCATGCTTTTCTGGATCTATTCTTTCAGAGTCTCTGCTCCACTGACAATGTGCCAGTTATTGAATATGGGCTTCGATTACCTTATTCCAGTGTTTCTCAAACTCAGGGCTATTCACCATTTTACATAGAAGCAGTTGAGGCCTGAATAAATTAAATTACTTGCACATAGCTGAGCAGGGTTGGAAACAATGTGACTGCAAGGCCCAACTGTGCTCCTCTCTGGTTTTCTGTGTGCCTGGAGCAGCCAGTCCTGTTCTCACTGACAGCACTGGACTCTAGCCAGTAAATACCAGTGTGCTGCCAAGGAGTCTTCCAACTCAAGCTGCAAGGCCCACGAGACAAACACATTGCACACCTCCACACATCCAGGGTATGTCTGCTTCCTAGCAGCTTCTGGCACAGTTTTCCATCCCCATGTTAAATTTCAAGGCTTGGGTTTCCCTTTTCTTGCTGTTGCTCTCAAACATGTTTATGAACGTGTACCCCAGTCTTTACCTTTGTCATTAAGAATTATAGGTGACAGCCTGGTGAGATAGATAGGTAACAAAGGTGCCTTCCTGGCAAGCACAACATCCTGAGTTACCTGATACTGCATGCAGTGCTGGCCCCAGAACCAGGTGTGGTGTCACATGCTGTAATCCCAGTACTAGGGAGGCTGAGACAGGAGGATCACTGTGAATCTGAGCTGTGTAGCAAGACCTTGTATCAAAAAAATTATAGGTGACATGGTGGCCTTTTGCTTCCCACCAGCACCAGGCAAACTGATCACCACTGGGCACAGTCTCTTCCCCAACACCTTTGGGAACTCACTGCTGTTAACTGAACTATGATGACCTGTTTTGTGTACCTTCTCTCCTCTCTAATTTAAACTTTGTGTATGTGTGTGTGTGTGTGTGTGTGTGTATTTCAGGGAAGGGTCTATAGGGTATTCAGGGTTTTACTATTAGACTGGACTCGTAGTTATCCGCCTGTTTACAGCCTCCCGCGAGCTGGAATTATAGGCACATGCCATGATGCCCAGTCTCAATTGCCATCTCAGAGCACCCCGGGGGTGGGGCCAGAGTGGCAGACCTGGGGATCAAACCCCGCCCCTGCTCCTGCTTGCAGGCACTTTAATCTGCTGAGCTATTTATTTGGCTAGCCCATAATTTACAAACTCTTTAGGAAAATGGACCATCACATTCACCTAACAAATCTGGTGTAGAAACTGGCACTCACAGATACTATGTAAATATTTACTGAATGGATAGGTAGGTGATGGATAAACAGGTAAATGGATAGGTGGGAAGGTAGACGGATGAATGATTGTATGGGTAAATATCCCAGTAAATCTCAGTACAATTATTTCTTAGCGCAATGCCAGCCCACCCCTTGTTTAGCTCTTACTCAGATGGATGTTGTAGCCTCTTAGTGGTCTCTCCATACAGCCCTCCCAAACTATTATTTGCACAACTTCTAGAAAAATTTTTGTAAAGATGCAGGCTTGCCCAGTCTCTGCCTAAATCATGCCAATGGTTCATTGCTTTTAGAATGAAATCCAAATCCCTTCCCAGGGCTCGTGGGGCCCCACAAACAGTGCTATCTGCGGCATGCTCCAGACTCATTACGTGGCAGCTTCCTCTGCCCCACTGGTGTCTAGGCTCTCAGGCCATCTTTCATTTTCTAGAATGAGCCTAGCTCTTTCCTGCCTCAGGGCCTGGGTCTGAACTTGATGTTCTCTCTGCTTGGACTGAAATCCTAACTCTGCATAGATCACTCTTCCTGTAGATCTTGGTATACAAATAAATTTTGGGAAGAACTCGCTCACCTGAATGATAGCTCTCACATTTCCCATGTAGCACATAATGTATTTTCTCTACATTCATTATTTATTTGCAGGATTATTTGTTAATGTCTACCTTCCTAGCTAATCTGTAAACTCTAAGAAGGCTGGGAGAGCAGGGACAAAGTTTCCCTTACTTGCTGATGTAATCATAGCATTTAACACAGTAAATACAATACTTACAAATATTCTTGGTAGGTGGTTGGATGAAGGGAGGGAACAGGCATGGGATACGATCTCACATTTCATAAGATGACACACACAGGAGACTTCTGACGGCAACAGCCAGGACTCTTACCTTTTCAGGAACATCATGTTACAGATAAACAAACCGAGGCACAGAACCATGGGACCCGAAGACCTTGGAGTTGGATGCAGTCTTTGCAATCCTTAAGGCCTCTTCAGAAGAGCAGCATCACCCAGGGACTTGTTAGATGCACTCACTCTCGAGTCCTTGCAGACCCAGTGAGTCTGGGCTCCAGGATGGGGCCCAGAACCAGCATTTTCACATGCTTTCCAGTTGATTTGAACACACACTAAAATTTGAGAACAATGGCTATGGCAAAATTATAGCTCACTTATGGGTAGAATAAATTAAATAGGTCATTTCTATAGGTGGGTGAGGCTACCATGAGAAGCATAACTCCCACAGCAGGGAGGAGGAGGCGTTTTCTGAGTACAAGAGCGTGTGGGCTCCTGTGGATCAACAGATGCATTATAATCCATGCTTAGTTACTTGTTACTCAGTGTGGTCTACAGATCTACAACACTGGCTTTTGCAGGGAATGTGTTGGAAACACATAATTTCAGGTCACACCCCACAACCACTGAATCAGAACCTGCATCTTGATGATTCCCAAGGGGTGCATTTTCGTGCTCAGCTCATTGAGCATTGTGCACAAAGACAAGGAGATTTAGGTCCTGCTCCTTAAAAGCACTGCACTGAGATGCTTGTGGGGAAAATGCACCCATGCCTGGGGCTAGACAAAAGGGTTGGGGACCCAGAGCTGACAGGCAGAACAGCTGTTACCTGTATCTCCACCCACTGCCTCCTCTGTCTTGCTGCCTCTGCTTCCTCCCTCAACATTCTCCTCTCCCTCTTCGTGGCTAAGACAGAAAATGCTGAAAGTAGAGCTGCCTTGATTTAACCTTGCAACTTTTGCCATGTGATCTTTGAGCTGAGGCTTGGCATCGACTTCATGGAGTTGTCATGGAGATTAACTGAGTTAGTGTTTTTAAAACACCTTGCCCAGAGTGTCACAAGCCTGGATCCATATCAGCATTATCTGAGGAGTTTATAAGAAGTACTGATGGCTGGGTCACGCAGACCAATTAAATAAGGATCTCTGGAGGATGCAGCCTGGCATTCATACTAAAACAGATCAACGTCAACCTGCGCCATCTTTCTACTGTGCAGCCAGGACAGTTAGCTGTGGACAGAAAGCCAGTGCAGGCACATAGCAAATGCTCTGTCATGCTGAGTAGTGCTATTCACCTTGTGTGCCTCTCCCTCCCACAGTCCAGCCTGTCTTATGCCTGCTCTAGCACTATTCTTTGCCTTAGCGGACTCTTTCCTCTCGTAGTCTGCCAAACAGCTAGTCTTCTATGTTTCTGCAAGACACGCACCACCTGGGGGCCAGGGAGATAGCTCAGTGGCCTAAGTGCCTGTCTGGCGAGTTCAAGGTCCTGAGTTCAATCCTCAGTACCAACCAACGAACAAAAACCAACAGCAATGAAAAAGAGACACATCACCTTCATGTAGCCCTTCCTGATTCCTCCAAATAGAACTGACCATTTTCTCCTCTGGGTTCCCAACAATTACAAAACTATAGACTTCACCTTTTATAAAATATTGACTGTGTCCTCAACACTGTTGTGGATGATGTTTACAGTTTCTTTTTCTACTTCTCAAAAAGTACTCTGTAAGGTAAAATCCTTCCTGGATAGACAAGATGAGGGTTCATGAGATAAGGGTTCATAAGGATATAGTGACATGCTTGAGATCACCTAGCTGCCAGAAACTGATATTTGCATTCATATTCAGTTACTCCAGAGCCTGGCACTACCCATTCCTTTGCACTACCCTCACCTGTCCGCCTCCCTGATTCCTGTCTCGTAGTATAGAACTTATAATTTTCAAGGACAAGGACTGTCTCTAATTTTTCATTGTATTTCTAGCACCTGGGACACAGCAGACACATAATAATGATTTGATTAATTGTCTGTCAGCAGAGGGTGTGATATATAGTCACCACCTACTGTGTGCCAGGCAATCTACTTACCCCTGTCCTAGTGCTGTGGACAAGAAAGCGTAGTGCTCAAATCCAACAGCCTTGGCAGCAGTCTCTTGGGGTCAAAGGCTGCCTGAAGGACCCCAGCACTGGTGACCTCTGGTGAATCATGTCACCTCTCTAAGCTTTCATTCCTAGTCTGGAAGTGAGGACAATGCAAGGGGTGACATCAGAAGGTGCTCAACATAGTGCCCGTATGTGACAAGGGCTCGCTAAATGTGATCTACTGTTGGCACCACACTTTGTCCTCGTGGTCACCCAGAGGTCTGGATGCTATTACCATGTTTTCATTTTCCATTTCAGCAGAGGAAAACTGGTTCTCAGACGTTGTCACTCACTGGAAGAAACAAAATGAATAGGTAGCATGGCAGAGACCCAGATCCATGGCCACCTAAGTCCCTGTCTCTTCAGATTCTGCCAGGCAGACAAAGTGGCTTGGTGACCTTCTCCTCTCCCCTGAAGGACACTTTGACTGGAGGGCCAAGAAGAGAAGGGCTGGCTGGAAGGAAGAGGCTGCCTTGGGCATCTGGGCTCTGAGGGCATGTCCACCTCTCCCCTACCCTGCATCTATGCACCCAGGAGAGCTGGCTGCTGCTGCTGCATGGCTACAAGCCTGTAGCTTGGAGGGATGATGGCCTGAATTCTATGGGAAGTGATGGAAAGAAGACAGGGGGGAGTCTGATGGGGAAAAGGGCAGTGACAGCACAAGGTAGTTGTCAGGAGCAGACAAAAAGGTGTTTGGGGCTGTGGGGGGCAGGGAGCTAGGGGTCTGAAGAAGGCCTGTGGTGCTTGGCTGATCTCCCCCCCTGTGGAAGAGCTGTTGCCATGGCAACACGGACAGCCAGATCGATGCTTGGAGTTGGATGGAGCTCTCAGTCATTGCCAGCTCCCCACCCCTCTCTCCCCTGAAGCAGGGAGCACGCAATGGGAGGGAGAGCACTGCAGAGATCACTGCACACTTCCAAGAGCCACTGGGAGTGATGCTGGGGGTCCTTATGGTCCCGGGTGAGGTCTCCCACATCCTGCCCAAGACTGGACCCCAGGGGGATAGCAGGAAATTCTGTGACTCCTCTTCGTCATTCAGTGAGTGGGATGGGAATAGGGAAGACAGCTTTCCTTGGAGAGATGGGGAAGCCCCTGGGTGCTGTCATCAAGGTTCAAGCATAGAGGAGTCAAATGCACCCCACCCTCACTTCTTCTGGTCATGTGAAGAGAGCCCCAAAGGAGATCAGCACCTCTTCACAGGTGGCAAACTGTAGCAGGACAGAGGTCTTCTCTGGAGTTCCTTCCCGCTGCGAAGACAAGGACCGCATGGAACAACCTCCTGTCTCAAACATCCCTCCACTGGCCATGCAAAACCATCCAAAATCCCACTTGAGGGCTATTTCTTTGTGCTTCTTGTGAAAATGCAAATGCACAAGGCAAGACATCTCACCCAGGACAGGCTAGAGGCTCTACAGCTTGCAGGCCTGGAGTGAAATGTGAATCCTCTGCTGACTGCCTCTATAATCTTGGCCTTTGATTCCTCACATAAAGAGTAGGGTTTAGAATAACATTAATGTGGTTGGGGTACTCAACCCAAAAATTTTAAAAAAATGAAAATATATTTAAAAGCAGAAATCATTGTGCAAATATTTGAAGCTATTATCACTTACACCTGAGTGACCGAGCAGTGGCCCTGACAGAAAGGGATTGGGGGAGCACTCTGAGGTAGGACAAGCCTTGATCCCCTCCTGGGTGCCAGACATGCTGCTAATACTATGGACTTTGGGTTCCTTAGTCAACCAGGTGGGCATAGAATGTACATTTGTCAGATGAAGAAACTGAGGCTTAGAGGGGCTAAAAAAATTATTTTTTTTGTCAGTGCCATACTGAAATTAAGGCTGAAAATTCAAACTCAGATCTCTCTAAGTCCTAAATGCTCCCTGAGGGTGCAGTTGTAGAGCATTGTTTTCTTTCCATGGAAGGTCAAACTTGGGACTGTTTTGGCATAAATATGCCATAAATACAGAAGAAGTTGTTTTGGCTTTGGTCTCTTGGGGGTGTGCTAGGGTTTTTTTTTTTTTTTTTTTTTTTTTTTTTTTTTTTTTTTTTTTTTTTTTTTTTT
>PVKA01046063.1:0-15158 GCA_004027165.1 Ctenomys sociabilis | reverse complement strand
TGATTCCTCATAAACATAGAAATTCCATTTGACCCAGCTATACCTCTTCAGCTGATTAAAGGCATCATATTACAGTGATACATGAATACTCATATTTATAGCAGCACAACTCGTAATCTTGGAAGTGGCCTATATGGCTATCAACAGATGAATGGATAAAGAAAATGTGAAATAAATATCACAAATATCCCCTCTCAAAAAAAAAAAAATAAAAAAAATTAAAAAAAAAACACTGAAGTCCACCAGGATTCACTGATCAAATACATACATATTTTAGTGCCATAAACTTATCACTGTTTTTTTTATCTTGATAGTTGTGCAAAGCTTAAAAATAATGGGTTTATTCTACTTTTCTCAATAAATACTACTTTTGGTTTTTGGTCTTTCTGAGACAGGGTCTCACTATGTAGCTGGCCTGGAGCTCACTTTGCAGCCCCAGGCTGGCCTCAGACTCACAGCAATCCTGCTTTACCTCCTGAGTGCTGGGATTACAGGTTTGTACCACTACACCTAGCCAAACATTACTTTCAAACCCACTGAGCTAATCTCATTCATGGTGGAATTGGGCTTGTTTTATTCTAAGGAAACTACTTTAGTTTAAACATAACAATCATGGTGGCTTTAAAAGTGAACATATTTAAGTTAAAGGAAATGTAGTACAGATATTCTTTCTGCTGAATATTTTCTAGTTTGTAGGAGGAAAGCACAAAAATAACTTAAGATTATGGAAATTCCATAGAGCAAGCTAAGAGGGACTTATTACACATTAAAAAATAAGTATAGGGAAAAGTGAATAGATCATAGGGCTTCAATATAGGGCTGTGAGAAATTATGAAATGGTGTCACCTATTTTCCTTTGATGATTAAAAATAACACAGGTAATTTTATGCTTAGGTGTAATATCTAAAAAAGGAAAACTGGTTTAGATAAAGTTGTGAGATTTCCATGCTTCTTTCACTAATGGGAAAAAATGTAAAGAGGGATTCTAGAGCAAGAAGTCCATAGATAAAACCCTCAGCCTGTTTCAGTAAAAGTTTTCTTTGAAATGTATTTGGTTGTTACAGGGTCTTATGATGCAGTTTGGACTCATAGTGATCCTCCTGTTTTCAGTCTCCCTAGCACTGGGATTATAGGTGTGAGCCACTAGGCCTGGACTCTGTCGCTGGCTCAGCCCACCTAGGGACGGGGCTGGTGCAGCCTGTGGTGCCAGGGATTGAATCCCAGTCCCTGCGCTTGCCTAAGCAGGCAAATTAGTCCACTGAACTATCCTGCCAGCCCTTAAACAGTTTTCAATAGCTGAGCTTTTTTTGAGAGCCATACTAATAGTTAAAATTTTGGGTGAAAATATTATAAATTCCCTGACCTTATTTCTCCTTCCCTTAAGAGTTTATAAAGATTTTTTTTAACCTACATACGATGAGCTATTCAGATTCATCATAGAAATTAAAATGAAATATATAGCTGTTATCTTATCATCCAGAAACTACCAGCTATCATTCTCTCCCAGTTCTATATTCTGTACACTGGACATATTACAAGGCTCTAAGATAATGACAGCCTCTGTGCACACGCTTGCAGTGATAGCCAACAACTGCTGAATACCTTCGGAGGTTAGTACTATGCTGAATGTTCTATGTACACTGTTTCCTTTGAACCTTGCAAGTTCATTGTTGGTGATCTTAAATTCCTTTTTCAGAGATGAAGAAATCAAGGACTTGACACTGCATCAAGGCTCTGTTAGAAGCCATACAGTCAGATCTTCCTCTCCAGTTTCCAAGACCAACCACGTAACTGTTTTACAAAAATTACTCTTAAAGATTACCCACTTTAAAAGTTTCCACCCATGAATTTTTTTACATACTCTGTTAACAGTGCTCAGAATTTTCTGTTAGGCTAGTTTTGAGTTTGCAAAAAAGATACATTATCTTATGGCAACTTTATCAACTTTCCTAATAGCTGGAAATATCAATAACAAAGTAAGTTTGCTGCAACTACTTACAGAGAGTTCCAGAGGGTAAAGTACATATAAACTCTGATATATATACAGACACATGCTTAGAGTTCTGTGCTGAGATGTTGCTATTTTGGCTTTGAGACATGAAGGATATGATTCTCATGTCTAATAGTACATCAGTCAATCTTGAAAAAATCAGCATACTCATAACCCAGAAAATGTTACTAAAAATTTAGATGTTTATACATGTCAAGACAAACTAATCAGAGTCAAGATGTATTAGACACAAGTGACTGTTCTATAGAAAATGGTATTTATATACAAACTACAAAAATAACTATAATATGCTATAAAACACCATGCAGAGGAGTCTAAAAGGTCTGCAATGTTTAAACAAGAAATGAAGGGAGCTCACTTGATGGCCTATGCTAACAGGTTAGCCTCAGATTGCACAAGTGGGAAGACTGCTCTCAATTTGCCCTCTGTCTGAAAGGTGAAGAGGCCAAAATATCACAGAAATACGATACAATAAAAGGCCAGGGGCTTAGGTCAAATACTGTGGATAAGACTACTACCTTCTGTTTTTTTTTTTTTTTTTGGTGGAACTGAGGGATTGAACTCAGGCCCTTGCGCTTGCCAGGGAAGTGCTTATTCCACTGAGCCATCTCCCCAGCCCCCACCTTCTTGTTTTGATTAAGAAGAGTGGAGCAAAGGTCGCTCTATTATTTCAGTCTTTGTGGGGCCAGGCTTATTTTCCTTCAAATGTGGAAAAATAAGAAGTTCTACAACTATGTTTGTCATATAACCTTGGCAAACATGTTCCCTTTCACCCCAGTGATGTGTGTGGATTCATCATGTGATGCATAAAGCTCCTTTTCCTTTGAGGTTGTCAATATAAGAACTCCACGAAGCTTCACTATAACTGAAAATATTTCTCATTACCATTTGCTAATATGTGATAATACAGTTGCTTTGTAAATGCAAAGCATATACCTGTCGGGAAAGTGACCCGGACACCTGCAGAGGACCATTTATGGCTACTTCCAGCATGTTTTTCTGCCACTGGCCTTTGTTTTGTTAGCTTCTTTTCCTCTACAGAGAGACTCTGACCTTAAGATCACTTTTTGGCCAGAGGAAGGTCAGGGTGGTACTGGGGATTGAACCCAGGACCTCCATACTAAGCTACAGACCCATTTAAAAATATTTTTGGAGTCTTGCCAGATTCATCAACTGTCCCTGCTGGGCTCGGATTTGTGCTCCTTCTCCTGTAGCCTTCCAGAGTGTTGGATGACAGGCATGTGTCACTATGCCCCATTGAAGAGCTCCAAAATTTTTGAGAGGCAAAATGTTGGTAGAACCAAGAGTACAACTGAAGAGCCTCAGTTTCTAAAGGCCTTCCTGGGTTGCTCCTTAGGAATAAATATCCCAGATCCTGGTTCTGGACACAAAGGTATGCCTAAAGGCCTATTTCTACCATTCCAAAAATTATTTTCCCTGAATCTAACATTATCTCTCTGTACTCTCAGACTAACCTGAAAAATCAAGCACATCTTCTACCTACCTACTTAAACCCAACAAAGCTGGGTGTGCGGTGCATGCCTGTAAGCCTAGCACTTGGAGGCTGAGCCATGAGGACTGTTTTGAGTTTGAAACCAGCCTGGGTTACAAAGTGAGCTGAAGGCCTGCCTGAACTGTGTCTGGCTGCATTTCAAAGACAAAAACAAACAAAATCCCAACAAAACAAAAATCAAGCTTATAGTTGAGAAGGGATATTTGCTTATAATAAAAAAAATGGCTTTCCTTCCACTCTTTTATGTTTTATTCAAACAAAACTGTAAAGACTAAAATTCACACCTAATCAATAATTATATTACTCTTATATCCACTATTTATAAATATAAAATAATAGCATGTTTCTTAGTAGCCTTAGTATGGGGGGAAATTAGCCCTTGATAAAATATACAATCACACAAATTTAAGTACTATTTATTATCCATGATATCTTTTTTTTTTTTTTTTTTTTTTTTTTTTTTTGAGACAGGGTCTCACTATGCAGTTCAGGCTGGCTTTAAGCTCACTTTGTAGCTCAGGCTGGTCTCGAACTCACAACAATCCTCCTGCCTCAGCCTCCCGAGTGCTGGGATTACAGGCATGCGCCACCACGCCTGGCTTATCCATGATATCTTAAACCTAGCAATAAAAGAATACTATGCATATTTGCATAATGAAGAAAAAATGCACAAACTGCCTATAATATGTATGTACTATAAAAATCACATTTACTTTAAGTTATTCTATGGCTTTTAACATCATGGGGTGCTTTTAAAAGTAAAAAAAGTTGTCTAAAAATAGTGTTAAAAAAAGTGTTACATTGTAAATTTTATTTATGAAGTTGGATAAATAAGGAGGAAAATAATAAAGCAAAGACGAACCAGAATCCGGACAGTCACACATATGTATACAAGATATGAACAATACAGGCTTGTTTCTAGCAAATTTAATCCTACTCACATTTAAAATATGAAGTACATTTCAGCCTGCCCAAAAGCTGACAACATTTAGCACTGGTGCAGAAACCGTGTTTCAGCTTCTGACCATGACCTCAACATTGGTGAACAGTAAAAGATGGGAGCCAGACACTTACCACCAGCAAGTAACAAAAATTAACTCTGGAAAGTAATTCCTACATATCACCCAGTCACAAATGATTTAGAGGTGTGACATCTTAAAGCAGGCCTACTTGATGTTGCGGACTACTCTCCTACAGTGGTTTGTTTTCATCTCCTCCAGTGCTTGCTCCAGTTGCTGAACTAAATGAAGCAGGGTGGCTGGGTCCGTCTGCAGAACTTTGGTGTTGTGATCACCATTGTGATTAAGGTGCAGCTTGAAAGTCACTGTTGGTTTAATCTGTTGCCGGAGACTTCTGCTTGCAAGCTTGATTTTAAATGGAATAAGAGCATAATATTTATTAATAACCATGTAGAATATACCATCACCTTATAAAATACACAAAAATCATATTTAAGATGAGTCACAGACTTCAAAATGAAAAATAAACTCTTTTCTGTATTTAGGGTCTAGTGGATCTTACTACATAGATCGGACTCAGTGATTCTGCTGTTTTCAGCCTCCCAAGTGCTGGGATTACAGATGCATGCCACCACACCCTGTCTCCATTGACTTCTCAGGGTGAGGCTGGCATGGCACATTGGGAATCAAACCTAGTCACTGTGCTCTGCCTAAGCAGGTGCTTTAGGAAAGTAAACTTTAAAACCGTTGAAGAGGGCAGGTAAGATAGCTCCACTGACTAAGTACCTGCTTAGGTAAGCACAGGGACCAGGTTCATTCTCTGGCACCACATGCCATGCCAGCCCCAGCTCCAGGTGTGCTGAACTTGTCACCAGGAATGGGTGTGGTACTGCATGCCTATAATCCCAGCACTAGGGAGGCTGAAAATAGGAGGATCACTGTGTCTGAGCCTGTACCAAACATATAAAATGAAAACTTTGGAGAGAAAAAATGAAAATATACACGAACCTTACAGTACAGGATATATACCTTAAAAATTTACATTAGAAACTCTTATATACATACACAAAAGGCACAAAGTAAGTATATAGGCAAAACTGATAAATTTGTCTTACTTTTCTCATTGCTGAGACAAAATACCTGGTACCCATAGTTAAAGGAGGAAAGTTTATTTTTGACTCATAGTTGGTAGACGTTTCAGTCCATGGGCAGCTGGCTCCAAGGCAGGGTGGGAAGGCAGAGAGGCACCCAGACAGGCACCACAGAGAAGAAACAGTCCACGGCTTGGCAGGGCAGGCAGGAGGCAGCAAAGCAGGCCACAAGCAGCAGCTGCAGGCAGCCCTCTTTCTGTCCTCACATTCTAGCCAGGGCATTCACCAGAAGGGTAGCACTCACCCGCAGGGCACCACACACCCTCGTTCCAGCCACCACTGAAAATCCTCACCTATGACTGCGTGAGGCTTTGGGGAGGAAGGGCATCTCCAGTCAAGCCACAGCACTATGCTAGATCCAATAAATTTTCTACAAAGAATACCTTTATTTTATAAACCATAAATTGGGAAAAAATATAACAAGTATATGACTAAAAAGATTTAGTACTCAAAATGTACAATAAAATTGTCTGGTGTTGTACGAAAAAATAACATATCAAAACTAAAAAGAAAAGTGTACAGATCTAAATTTGTACAGTAGTACTTTGGTTGACAAACTTAATCTATTCCACAATTCTGGATAAGATGGCCACATTTTTTGTGTTTGTGCAGAAAGAATAGCCACAGTTGTGTCTGTCACCTAACACAGAGTTCCAAACAAAAACAAAATTTTGTCAAATGTTTTTGTGAATCAAATTGCAAACAAGTGTTCATGAACCAAAGTGCCTCACAAAAGACAAATGGGTAAACATAAAAGTATATTCAATTTTATTGTATGTATTAAAAAATGGCCAACAAAATCTCATGAAACATCATTTTACACCTATCAGGCTAACAAAAATCAAAAACATGTCCATATCAAGCATTGTAATGATCACTATGGGAATTGTCGACTGTTGCTGATGAGGTAACTACTCGGCCTCATTATGAGCCTACTCCCGGGTTAAGAACCTTAAACTCATAATCTCTGGTTTGTACAATGCATTTAAAAATTTTTAATGAAGTCAGTATTAACATTTTTAGTAGGAAAAACCCTACAATTATCAGCAGTAACTAATTCAAAGGTAACAGTATTCAACCCTAGCACAACTATATTCTCTAAAGACTGTTCTACATTAAAAGGAACCAGCCACAGAGAAACGTGATTGATGACGTAGAGTGTGCCTAAGGAGAGTCACCTGGAGAGAAAGCATTCTCTCAGGCTTTCACAGAGAGCAAACTGGTCAAGCAATGGCTGTGACTCATCCACATGGCTGACACTGACAAAAGATCTGCAAACTGTGGTACAGGGTTACAGGATAAATGCTGAGGGGACCTGACTGACCTTATCAGATACAAAAGTTACATTTCTTGTTCTATAGGTCTTTCTTTATCTTGATCTTAACCATCCAGTAGAAAAGTATAAAAATGAGATATATAAAGTAAAGCCACATTAATATGCTGAGCTGTGAAAGACTCAAGTCAACAACTTCTGCAGATAACATACTATTGTTGTGGACTGTTGGACTGTGTTGTGTTGGACTGTTTTGCTGAATTCACGTACCTATAGTATTTAGATGCCAATGGAATACCCATATCTGACAGGACTAAACAAAAAAAGATACAAAGGAAGGTCCATTCTGTATCTGTATATACAGTATAGTTAGGATAGATATACACCTACTTTTGCTTAAATCAATGAGAAGATTTGTACTAATGGTGTTTGGACAGAATATCCTGTCTGTATCTTGTAAAATGGATAACCACTAAGAAGATAACAATGTACACGGTATTAACTATTGAACCTGTCCTATTAATCAGCTTTGAAACTGTCTTATTCCTATTTGTTTCTCAATTAAAAAAAAAAAAAAAAAAGGAACCAAGACCACTTTGAACTAATACATGACTCCAGGGACAGAAGTTGTATAAGGTGAACCTGAAAAATATTATATAAAGGAAGCAAGGAAACTTTAAAAAATTATTAGAGACCTGGCAAGAGACAGGAAGCCAACTTGAAGAGACTTCCAAAGACAACATAAAATTATGGAAGTCCAGGATTAATTTAATGTAAAAATAGAATAATTCTTCCAAATAATTCTAGGTAATCTGGGCTTCCAAAATAACCCAAGATCCTCATCCAAAGTAAAATTAAATAGCCTTAAATAACTTGGAAATAACAGGTTAATCTTGGGTTATAAACATAAAATAATACTTATGAGGTAAGTATCAAAGATTATATGTAAGGTATAGTAATTATAGATATGCTAAACATTGTGAAACATGACTGAAAAAAACTACTTATTCATTCAATTATACAATGTTTATTTTTTTCTTTACACAGATGGACTGAAAATATCTAGGTGTGTAATTAACTGTATTCCTATTGAAAAACAAATTCATCCTTCAATTTTTAGTCAACATAATTATAAACATTTACAGATAAGTAGCTAACCCATTCTTTTTTGGCCCTCTCAGGATGCCTTAAGGGCAGGTCCGGTAAGTCTTGAGGATCTGGGGATTGAACTATAGCATCCTGAGCTAGACTGCTTTGTTTAAACAGTCACTTAAACAACTGAGCTAATGGGCAGGCCAAAAGTTGAGATGGATTTTTATTTATTCATTCTTTACAATTTTAGCAATTATAGAACATTCTAGCAAACATCTATCAAGGATATGATCAGACTTAATTTTCCTCATTAAGAGGTTGAATAACATTCAGTATTACAGGATAAAGAACAGTACCCACTGTTCTTTATATAGTTGATACAGACTTTGGGTGGGGGGTAATAGGGACTGAACCCAGGTTCACGCACAGACAAGTACTCATGGGCTATGTCCCCAATTCTTTTATTTTACTGTGAGACAGGGTCTTGCTAAATTGCCCAGGTTGCCTTCAAATTTTTTATCCTCTTGCCTCAGTTTCCTGAGTAGTTAGGATTACAGGCATTACCAACACAATCCAAAGGATTTATTTTTTTTCAAAGGATTTATTTTTAACAGGAATTAAATTGCATCCTTTTCCCTATAAATATAACAATAACATCAATTTTATTTATTCATTAAAAGACAAAACCTTGTAGTTTAGGCTAGCTTTGAACTCATGGCTATCTTCCTGCCTCAGCCTTCAGAGTGCTGCATTTACAAGTATGAACAGCAACTTTAAAATATGTGCAATGCAAGTTAGGGGAAAGATGTTTATTTCGAAGGGCTATCATATCTGGCAAAAAAAAAAAAAAACAAAACATAAAGTAAGTCACAGGATACATAAATTATATTTCATTTAACCAATGTTCTTTTTTTTTTTTTTTTGTCTTTTTTTTGAGACAGGGTCTCAGTATGCAGTTCAAGCTGGCCTTAAACTCACTTTGTAGCTCAGGCTGGTCTCGAACTCACAACAATCCTCCTGCCTCAGCCTCCTGGGTGCTAGGATTACAGGCATGTGCCACCATACCTGGCTAATGTTCTTTTTTTAATAACTTATTTATTTATTTATTTTAATCAATACATTATACATTGTTATCTTCTTAGTGGCTATCCATAAAACAAGAAGCAAACAGGATATCCTGTCTAAACACCATTAGTACAAATCTTTTTTTTTTTTTTTTGTATTACGTATAAACAAATATTTATTTAATACTGTAGGTAGCTCAAGTCACTCCAGAAAGAGGGCTTCAACTGGAAATAACAGATCTCCAAGGAAAGACCGTGGATATTTTCCAGGAATAGAAAGTGTACAATACATATTAGCTGCATAAGCCAACAGAGCATGATCTATGAAGAATGTCAAACTTAGACAAAACTATCAAGCTGATAATAGTATGTTGTGTATAAACTAGGCATAGACATAAATATCTTTTGTTAAGGGTCAAGGAAGACCTTACAAAGATTTTATTTTAACTTTCAATAAAAATATATATTTCTATCTTAATACAAGGTTAGCAGTGATAACAATCACCACACAGGAGATCAACTGATTTCAGTCTTTAGGCTTCAAGTCCCAGGTCACAACTACCTTGATTCTGATTTCCTCTGCTGGGGAATTCCAAGAGCTGGCTTGGTTTATTTATTCATCTCACTAAGGCTGGTCCTCTCTTGCCATTCTCTCAAATCTAGATCTCCTGGTCTGTGGCTCATAATACTTTAGTCATTTACAAAAGCATCTGGAAATTAGGTATTTTTAGTCAGAGACAAAAAAATTATTTTATTGGGCCAGGGAGATGGCTCAGTAGAATAAGCTCTTCCCTGGGCCTGAGTTCAATCCCCGGTTTCACAAAAAAAAGAAAAAAATTATTTTATAAGATGTAGTAAGCCCTAGTATTGACCACTGAAAAGATCTTCGAGTATACAACTGAGTAATTTTGTCTCTTTCAAAAACAGAAACTTAGGGCCAGCCAAATAGCTCATAGGACTAAAGTGCCTGCTTAAGCACTTTAAGCTGCATGCATGTAGGCACTGCCCCTGGGGCATGCTGAGATGGTGATTGAGACTGGGCAAGGTGGTGCAAATCTGTAATCCCAGGGCTCAGGAGGCTGAAAACAGGAGGATCACTAGGAGTCCCATCTGTGTAGTGAGACCCTGTACTAAAAATACATTAAATTTTTAAAAAAAACACAGAAATTTTAAGGTTCAAAGAAAAAAATATCCTAAATATACCATACCTTGAAAACCTACTGTTCCCATTATATAGAATGTGAGACTCTTAAGACTTCACTACCAAATTAAAACAAAAACAAAAATTAAAACAAAAGCAATGCAGGGCTTCCTGCATAGCACTCTTCATCCCACACAGGGAGACAGACAAGATAGATTGCTTACTCCATCCTGTTGAGCCCTAGCACCTTTACAGAGGTCCCCACAGAGGTCTCCTAAGTGCTGTACTTCAGGTCTGGGTCATTCTGTCCTGGAGACTCCTGTTCTTTAGATTCGATATCAGTCTGAAGCAGCAGTCTGGCTTTTTGTGGTACTGACAGCATCTGAAGCTAGTCTTTTCTTCAGTTGGTGTGAGATTTGGATTTTATATGCACTACCCATTCTCGGTCCCCAATGATGATGGGATCACAGAGGTCACACACATGGTAACTTCGCTTGTTCACCTGGCATAGGCGGCTGTGCAGCACATGGCTGTCCTCCTTTTCCAGCTCTACTTTCTGGTCCACCACTTGCTCAGTATCCACCACAGGGGACTTATTGACAAGAACTTTCCATAGTAGAGACTCAACGTAGTAATTGTTTCCTCCCACAACAATAAGAATTTTGTCTTGAGCAAATATATCTTCAATCAGAGCCGTTGCCTTGTTCCTAAAGTCCACCACTACGTAACTGGTCACAAGAGGATCCACAAAGCTGATCATATGGTGCTGGCAGATTCTCTGCTCTTGGGCAGAAACCTTGTTGATGATGATGTCTAGTCCTTTATACACCTGCATGGAGTCGGTGCTGACGATCTCACCACCCAGCCCCTGTCCTAGCTGCAACGCCAAGGTGGACTTGCCAGTGCCGGTAGTCCCGAGAATCACTACAAGCGGCAACGTCGTTTTAAGCCCTGAACTGCAAGGGCTCACAGGAACTGCTTGTGTAGCCGCCGCAGCCGCCATCTTGGAGACATCTGCCTAGTACAAATCTTCTCACTGAGTTAAGCAAAAGGAGCTGTACATCTATGCTAACTATTCTGTATATACAAATACAAAATGGTCTTTCCTTTGTATCCTCTTTTTTTGTTTAGTCCTGTCAAGATATCGGTATTCCACTGGCATTTAAATACTACAGGTGCATGAATTCTGCAAAACAATCCAACACAGCTCAGCAGTCCACAATCGTAGTTATCCACAGAAGTTGTTGACTTGAGTCTTTTATAGCTCAGCATATCAATATGGCTTTACTTTATATACCTTTTTTTTTTATACTTTTCTGTTGGATGGTTAAGACCAAGATAAAGCAAGACCTATATACAAGAAATGTAACTTTTGTATCAGAGGTCAGTCAGGTACCCTCAGGGCTTATCCTGTAACCCTGTACCTCATTTTGTAGATCCTTTATTAGTGTCAGCCATGTGGATGAGTCACAGCCATTGCTTGACCAATTTGCTCTCTGTGGAAGCCTGAGAGAATGTTTTCTCTCCATGTGACTTTCCTTAGGCACACTATACATCATTGATCACATTCCTTTGTAGCTCCATAATCTCCTTGATCAGAAAATTTGGGGCACTACTGAGTTACACGATATTATAGAACAGATTCTCCTATGTCCTGAGTCTTCACTGACCTTGAAAGGCTAGGGCCAAAATGTTGGCTGACCTTGCAGCCTTTCCTTTTCTCCAATTTTTGGTCTGCAAACTTAGGTTGTTAACCCTCCAGAAGAGAAGCTTATTATTACCCTGCAACATATGCAGTTTGGTTTACCCTCACTATTTGTCTAAATATCAGACATTGTAGGCATAACACAGAACACTTTCCATCAAGTGTTGAGATATTAAATTGTAAGTCCTTACAGAATATTAAGGAAAAAAATTACAAAAAATAGGAATTAACACTTATATATATTTACACAGATATTTAGAAATATATCCATATACAGCATTTCATTTAACTAATGTTCTTAAAAGAACTTAGCCCTCTATGAGCTGGAAGGGAAAAAGGATGCAATTGTAAATGGACCAGCTCTAAAGGTAACATTTTTCTGCAACAGGCTCACATAGATTTAATTTACTAATAAGGCGCCATGATGATGCCATAATATGTTGATATTTTGTGAAGTCTGGAGAAATAGTCATACAAGAAACTGAATTACAATGATTAGTTTGCTTTCCGTATGCAACTGCAATAAGTATATGGTGAGTTTCCATTCACTAGACAATTCAGTTATTCCAAAACAAAAGGTGGCATGTATCTTTTTACGGTTTGTTACAGTCTTCCTAGCCATTAGCTCGTCTTATATGACATGCCTTCTTCCCATTAGTTCACCTAATGCGCTTAGGAACTCAACTAGCTCTGAGCCATTTCTTTCGCCCTGAATGCATTTCACAGTAAGTAGTAATAGTCACTTACTACACTTAAAACATACTTGACATTGTATTAACACAACAAACTCATTTCACTGGAAAATGTACTGTTTTGAGTTTATTTTAGAAAACTCAATTTCTTAGTTTCTAATTTCTAAAACATGCTAAGAGGCTGTGGAGAATCACAAGTTCAGGCCCAGTCTAGGCAACTTAAGAGACTTAGAGAGACACGCTATTTCAAAAGAAGGGGAGGGAGGAGGGCTGGGATATCACTAAGTGTAAAGACCCCGAGTTCAGCCCCTAGAAACTCCCCAAAACCACAAAACTAATTAATTAATTATTATTATTACTGGTATCAGGAATTGAACTCAGGACCTTGTACTTGCCAAGCAGTGGCTCATAATGCTGAGCTATATCCCTGGCTTTTCAAAAACCCAAAACGAAACCAAACCAAACCCAGGAGAAAAAAAGGCTGTTGGGCCCTTAAAGTCAGATGACATCCCTACATGAGAGATAATGACCTAGAGGGTAGTAACTGCTGTACCACATAAACATGATCATCCCTACATTTCCTCCTGCTCATTATGAAAGGACCTAAACATCATCTTGCTCTTTGATGAACCCGGAAGATTCAGTGCATGAGAGATACACATCTATTCTATCTGTCACTGAATGCCTATTATATGCTGAGTACTATTTTGGGGACACAGTATCTACCTTTGGGGAGTGTACAGTTTGGTTGAGATCATATCCTATGTTCATGCCTATTCACGTACTTATCAGGCTTGATTATAATAGTTGTGTTTTAATTTATTTTAGTTTTCCTTTGATAAGACTGTGAGGACTTAATGCCAAGTAAGACATCTCCCCACTGCTGTGTGTATTAGGTGACTTTCTGTGACTGTGGAAAAATGTCCAAGGTAATTAAAAAGAGAAAAGATTTGTTTTGGCTCACACTTTCAAGTTGGAGCGTGTCTGATTACCCCAGGTGCTTCTGGGACTGAGCAAAGTACTACCTGGGGGAGCAAAGCTGCTTAATTCAAGGCAGCTGAGGAGCAAAAGAAAGACAGTAGGTCACTGGGTCCTGTATCTCCCTGAAGGGTGTGCTGCTAATGACCTAACTGCTTTCCCATCTTGAGGTTCTGCCACTTCCCAAGAGTGCTACAGGCTGGTGACTAAGCTCCTAACATACAGTTTTTTGGGGGATATTATTCAAACCATAGCAGTATGTATACAAGGTCTGTGATATCCCAAATTCAACAATAGCTTGATAATTAAATAGACAATATGGATGCATTAAAGGACACAGAGCATAATAACTTTCTGAATGATCTTTTGTATACACCTAAGGATGTTTATGTCAACAGGATAGCTTCTCTAAGCTCTTACCCAGTCCCAAGTGCAAAATCAAAAGATTGAGTATGAAAGGTGTAACTTTTTCTAACCAAATCCTAAGTCTTTTGTCTTAATTCTGATACCCTTGTTGATCCTATTTTAATATTTGTTTTATTTTCAGGGACACTGTATTATGTTATTCTTTCCTGAAACCACAGTCACTTTGACTGGAGTATCCAAAGAGATTCAGTCCAACCAGTCAACACAGAAATCATTCTTGTTTGTAATTTGAACTAACTTTGCACTCAAGTTCTAAGCTTATGCCCCCAAGTACTAAAAGACTGCAGGCTAAATAAGATGTTATCACTGCAAATTCAATGTATCTTGAACTGATAATGCTATGTGAAAATGTAGCTCTAGTGCTGCTTAAACTTCTAATTTATCAGTTGTTACTATAAACTGTAATTCTGGTATAAAAGTTACCAATTTTTTTTTCAAATAGTGGAAGGAGTGATGAGATTGGCCATCTTTTCAAGGAAGAATATGATTTGAAGATGGATTAAATGAAAGGTAAAGAAATGAGCAAGAACAATCCCAAGTACTTTGGGCCTAAACAAATCAAATAGACATCATCTATTCAGATGAAAGGAAATTATTGAAAGAGCAGTTTGAGGAAAAGGGGGAAAGGAAAGCAGGAATCAGTTTTGAATATACAGTAGCATCTTAGTTAACTTATTCTGGAAACTTGTTTGTAATCCTATCAAAGCAAATTTCCCCATAAAAAATAATGGAAATTCAGATGATTAGTCCCACAACTCAAAACTATTCATGTAAAAATGATTACAAGGGCCAGCTAAACAGCTCAGTAGTGTAAGTGCCTACTTAGACAGGTGTAGGGACCAGGGTTTGACACCTGGAGTGCTGTGCCAGCCCTGCCCCTGGGGTGCATTGAGCCAGCGACTGAGACTGGGCATGGTGGCATGTGCCTGTAATCCCAGCACTTGGGAGGCTGAAAACAGGTGGATCACTATGAGTCCGGTCTGTGTAGTGAGACTCTGTAGTCCTGATACTAAAATATGTAAAAAAAAAAAACCCAAACAAAACCAATTATATAAAAATTTTAAAAAACAATTACAATATTGTAATATAACACAAAATAATAAATACCAAATATAAAGAAAAATAAAAAAACTAATTTTTTTTTTTTTTTTTT
>PVKA01046062.1:0-15158 GCA_004027165.1 Ctenomys sociabilis | reverse complement strand
GGGGGCCAGGGCGTGGCAGGCACCGGGACCCTCCGCTTGACCTTGTGCTCAGGAAGGGGGGCGGGTGCAGGCCCCTCAGCGCCGGTGCACTTCAGCTTCGTTTGTGCGGAGGGGAGTGGCGGACCCCAGCAGGGCACTCACGCTCAGCACTCACTAACTCCACCGGTGGGGTGGGGCTTACAGCAGCCGCTGCAAGCACGGTGTAGCCCTTGGAATCGGCCACGTCAGCACAGGCAAGGTTGTCCTTCAGAACCCCGAAGATCCAGTCGTAGTCGCCTTCCTCGGCCTTCAAGATCATTTCCTGGGAAAGCTGCTCTTTGGGCCCGCTACGCGCAAAGCCGCTGCGGCTCCCGT
Source organism: Ctenomys sociabilis (assembly GCA_004027165.1). NCBI lineage: Eukaryota > Metazoa > Chordata > Mammalia > Rodentia > Ctenomyidae > Ctenomys > Ctenomys sociabilis. Next base: position 14,804 of record PVKA01046062.1, on the reverse strand, counting down.
CCAAGATGGCGCCCATGTTCCAGCTGGTGTGTGCTTTCTTGTTCCTGGCAACACAGCAGGCCTTGGTGGCAGTGGCCCCACACTGCGCAACGTCTTCCACGGGAGGGGCCCAGGGAGAGCCGCCCTCACTGCCCTTTGATCTCAATCCCAAGGCTCCACCTTGCCCAAGAGTCCACTCCTTGGGCACCCTGAGTCCTGCCAGCAGCACCACTAGTAAGTAGCGGTCAGCACAGTGGTGGGGACCTGGCACTAGAGGGGAAGAGGACTGGGCCAAGTGCCTATCCCAGTGGGTGTGTTAGTCGTTCACAGTCCCCAAGCCTCTCTGACTCGCGAGAATCACCCCATGTCTATTGGGAAACTGGATTTCAGATCACCAGTCTGGTGGAGAGTGGGGGGCCGAGCCATGCCTGTGCCTACCACTCAGCACCAAGCACCCACATCCTCCCCTCTGCTCATTTTTCTGTCTGCATACAGACTTTGCATGCTCCCTGGGCTATTCAACACACAGCACTGAAGCCTCCTATGTGCACATAACTCCCATTCACAATCAAAGGCCCACAGATTTATGGCAATTCCTGTACCCAGCAGTCGTCAGTAAGGTGTAGGTGATGTTTTCAGGGTGAGTGGCTGGACGGCTGGAATGACAGCTGGTTGCTTGGATGAGCAGGTGAGCAAATGCATGGGTGCATGTATGCCAAGTGATGGCTACAAGAGAGGGTAGTGGATGAAATGTTGGCTGCATAGACGGATGGCTGAGTAATGAATCGTCAGATGAATGGAGTGATGGCTTCATGAATGGATGCATGGTTGTATCAATGGGTGGGGCGATTTATGGATAATTGGGTGGATGGATGGGTGGATAAGTGGATGGATCAGTGGGTGGATAGATGCATGGATGAGGGATGGATGGATGATTATCTGGATACATGGAATGATGGTTGCTGGGATAGCTGAAAAAATAGCCACATGTGGTCATAAAATATATATTCTTAAACAGTTCAGTGATGACTGAGGCCTAGGTTTAGAAAAGGGATTCAGAATTTCTTAACTCTTTTAACTTCTGGAAGGGAGAGATGGAAATATACGGGGTCGGCAGGGGGAAAATGTGAAATAAAACATTTAAGATGTATTGTGTTCATGTACCAAGTCCCTACAATGAATGTAATCATTATTTACTGCACATATATAGTAGTAAAAAATTTAAAGAAAGAAAAAAACAAAGTAAAGTTTCCCCTCAGTGGGTGCAACTCTTCCTGGTGCTGTGGAAGGGGGTGACATGGAATCACTGGAGACGCAGAGAGGCTCCATGCTTACTGCCTTCCTTGGGAAGCAAGTTCCTGTCGGCCTGCACGCCCACCTTGCCTGGATCTTGTGCTAACATGACCATAACAACCTCCTCTGCAGGCTGTTCCTGCCTGCAGCCTGACCCATGGCACACCTAATCACAGACACAAACCCAAGTGCATGGTGCTCAGCTCAGACTTATAGAGGAGGAAATATTCACAGGTCCCAAAGCCAGTATGTGCCCTCAGGGTTACCTTGCATGGGTCCACGCCTGCCTTGAGACACCCTGGCTGCCCATGCACAAAACCACTTTCCAACCACACCCTTCCTAGAGCAGGGTCAAGTGGGGCTCTGGGCTGCCTGTTCTTCTGTGCAGACTGCCAGCCCCCCCACTCAGGGAGCCCCTCTCCCCAAGCATGGTGGGGATCTGCTCTCCCTCTCCACCCCTGGGCTGTATCTTCCACTGCAACAAGAGCTTCTCGTTTATATCTCCATGAGCAAGGCTGCCTCAGGGGCATTCGTAGTGAGGACCTCAGGAACCTGCTTGAGGGGGACAGCTGTCCACCAAGGGACAGTGGGACAGCAGAGAAAGACCAGACAGATCACCTGAACTTGTAAGCCTGCTTCTGGATTTTGACCAATAAAGGGGTTTCATTCCTTATAAACCAGGGTTCTCCATCGTCGACAAATGGCGGGGTGTCACCCATAAAGATCTGGGTATCCAGTTCTCTGCGTAAAGAGCTTGTCATGGGCAGGTGGCAGAAGTCAGTCGAGTAGACCTGCATTTCCAGGGGCAGCTTCAGGTTATCATTCAGAAGAAAGCGTTTATACTCATAGAAGAAGGGGTCCTGGTCCTCAGGTGGGCCCCACTCCATGGTCTGCTGGTCCGGAAAGCTGATCTGTTCCCGAGAGCACGTAAGGAAGGCAGCGAACTCTGGGTATCTGAGCATGGAGAAGCTGCCGGGCATCTCCGTGGCCAGCTTGATGAGGTGCTCACGGAACCACAGCCCCACGTCCTGGCTACCATCCGGGTAGGTCTCCACGCCCGGCCCAAATCGGATGTCCGCTTTATACAGACCCTGCAGGGGAAAGCGACAGGGCATGAGAGATGGCACAGCAGCACTGCGCACCTGGGACAGCTCCCTAACACCAGGAGTCCCCTCAGAAGCCAGTCATCAGCCAGCACACACTGACGCAGGCCCAGGGTGCTCCGCAGCCTCCACGGTCGCTGCCTTCCATGGCCCTCGAAGGAGGTGCTGGTAGGGAACAGCAGGGAAACACTGTGCCACGTGGGTCCTCGAGAGGCAAAGTGGGAACAGGTGAAGCTGCACTTCCATGAGCAGCCCAGCCTGCAGCATTTTCAGGGACAGGTGCCAAGCTGAGCGTGGAAGAGAGGAAGGAGGGAAGGAGGGGCTGATCCTGGTCTCTCCAGCTCGCTCTCTCCCTCTGTCTGTCTGTCTGTCTGTCTCACTCTCTTCTTCTCTTCCTTTCTTCCCCCTTCCTCTCTTCCTATCTGTTCCTCTGTTCCTCTCCTCCCACCCTCTCCCTCCCCATTCTCTTCCTCTCCCTGCCCCTCTCAGAGAGGATAGAATAGCCCAGAAGGGTCTCAGATGAGAGACCGTGAGTGGTGGTCCCTGACCACAGGGAAGCCCAGATCCCGAGGACCTGACTCTCCTGCGATGACCCTTAAGATGCCTGGAGGTCACGGAGGGCAAAGGGGACAGCCCAGAGAGGCACAGGGCCCTGAGTCATGAAGCAGCCGGGCTCTGGCTCCCTGGGAAGCAGGATGGCTCCTACATGCAGTGCTCTGGGCACAGCTCTTGGGCTTGGTGGCACTGAGGACAGCAGCCTGGGGAGCTTGGCCCTGCCCAAGAGGGGCTGTGCAGATGGAGCACACAGGGTGGGCCGGTCTCCAGGAGAGCGGGTCACAGCATTTCCAGGAAACCCCAAGGGGCTGGGATGGGACTGGGGGCAGTGGGCAGGAAGGGAGCAAAAGAAAGAGGGAGGCCAGGGGCCGGGCAGCTGGCTCAGTGGAATAAGCACTTCCCTGGCAAGCACAAGGGCCTGAGTTCAATCCCTGGCTCTGCCAAAAAAAAAAAGAAAGAAAGAAAGAGGAAGGCCAAACCCTCGTTTTCCCCTGGTGCCACAGAGGCTATGGCCCGCCCAGCAGCTTCCTCGAGGTGGCCTGCAGCAGTGAGCCCAGCACCCTCCTGCCGCCCCAGGGGGGACTTCAGTGGCCTCCCTCAGGCCCGACCTGCAGGGCCTCTGCATGCAGCACCCTCCCCACCCTGAGGAAACTGCACTGCTGCCACCCCCAAATCCCTAACTCCCAAGGGCCCATGGCCATCACAATCTCCTAGAGACTCCTCAGATCTGAGGCACTCATAGGCAAGTGGATGCACCTTGAGACCATGGGTGGAAGTGAAATAAATCTGGCATGTGGCTCAGTGTGGAGACTGATCTTTCACAAAAGGGAAAGGCTTGGAAGATGAGGGAAGGGAAGGATTATGGCGAGTATCGTAAGCACCAGCTCCACGTGAGAAGCACCATCACTGTGTATTTCCAAGACGAACTGACAAAAATTAAGTGTCTTTAAAACAGTTCTCGGGGTGGCAGCACATGCACCTCACTCCCACCCTTCTATGGGAAAGCAGAGGTGTCATCCAGCAGGGCCTTCTCCCAAAGTTTGGCTGCGCTGTTGCCATGGCAGTGAAGGTTTCCCAGGCACCCTGCCATAGCTCAAATCATAGTTTGCCTCAAGCGGACTGCATCCTACCTGCAGGACAGGGCTCAGAAAGGTGCTGGAAATGAGCTCCCTGTACACGCATGCCCAACCCTGCTCTGTTCCAGCTGCTCGGGTCCCAGGAGAGCCATGCTGGGGTGGGCCCTGCCTTCCACAGTGTAGGCACTGCATGCTAGTGGCTGCCAGCCCTGAAGAGCCCCAGAGGCCAGCAGCAGCCTGCAGAGGACTTGCTGGAGACAGATGGCGGCAACACTGGGCAGATCAGTGGAAAGCTTCAGTGTTGGGCTTGGGGTTGAGCCACTCTTGGGGTGGCTGGCACTGGCAAGGGCTGGGACCAGAGGCTGCGAGCCCCTGGCCCCAAAGTTGGAGCTGAAAACATGAAGGTAGGGGCCCTAGCCAGGGCACAGCCCATTAGGGACCAGGCCCTGCAGCAGGGCGTGATTTCCAGACACTCTCCACAGCTCGCGCTGCAGCCTGAACTCTGCCTCCTTCAGATCAGTAGGCGCGAGACCCTCACAGGAGCAGGGACCCTATGGTGAGCGGTGCACAGGATCGAGACTCCCTGTGAGAATCGCATGCCTGACGATCTGAGGTGGAGCTGAAGCAGCGACGCCAGCTCTGGGAACAGCTGCGAATGCAGAGCACCACCAGCACAGAGACCACAGTGAGTCCACTGCTGACACTCTATCAGAACCTCGGGGTGGGCGGAAGCCCAAGCAAGCTGCACGTGGCAGCAGCTGTGCAGCGCTGGCGGCTGCAGGCCAGACGCCCGCACCTACGTTGGTGGCAGTGGCTCGTGCGCTACCACTTACTGCTTCCCCACACCTCTTTCCCTCACCATGCACTTGGCCTGGTCGGAGGTTGCACAAGGGCGTGGCTAACCCTGGCCAACAGGAGTGAAAAACACACTTCGCTGGAGAGCTTCTCAGAGGAGAGGAGACTCTGATGAGACAGCAGAAGATGCTGAGATGCCAGCAGAAGACAGCATGTGTCAGGAGAGCACCGAGTCCCACTTAAATCACAGGTTCCTTGCTACAGGTGATTCAGGTCCTCCAAGCCCACTGTGTTCAATACGTGGTGACAGCTACCCAACAAAGCCACGAAACCCTCAACACTGCTTCATCACATTTACTACATGGCTTCTTGCTGATATGGAGACACAGATAGATCATGCAAGTCCACTGTACTGAGGAATGATGGACACCCCATCCGTAGCTGAGGTGTGCTGGGGCAGTGGCATAGGACGCTGACAGAGGAAGAAATATCCAGAGGTGGCTTGTGAGAGATAAGAGCTCATTAAGACATCAGCAGGAAGAAGAGGATTAGTTAAGACTGCCTACAAGAACAGCAGAGTCCAGGGGCCAGAGAGCTGCCAGAGGCCTAGAGGGGTGGGCTGGACCAGAAGTCACCAGTGTCCAGAGGCAGCAGGCCAAACAAGAAACCTCCACAGAGAACACGAGTGTCCAGAGGTGACCAGCTAGGCCGCAGCAGCCTCCAGGCTGGGCCTATAGTGTAAGCAACACTGCAGCCCCGTCCTGAGCTCCCTCCGCTCCTGTGACCAGTGAGCCAAGAAGCAGCTGAGTCCTCCACACGGGCAGGAGGGGGGTCCCACGACAGCACCAAGGTGCCTGGTCTCCAGGGTCCTTTAAGCAATCCTTACTTGGACATTCCGGTCCCTCTAAGCTTAAAAAGTCCCCTTCATTTGGCAAAAGTCTTAGGAAAACAGCGGACCTATCAGCTCAGCAGACGGAAGCACTGCTTAGGCAGGGTGCGGGGGCCAGGGCTCGATCCCCGGCGCGCCTTGCTGGCCCCGCTCAGGGGCACACTGAGACAGTGACTGGGACCCGGTAAAGCCAGGGTCCACCTGTAAAGCCAGCACTTGGAAGGCTGAAAAAACAGGAGAACCAGTGAGTCTGATCTACGTAGTGAGACCCCTGTCGTAAATACATTTTTTTAAAAGTCTTGGGAAGGCAAAAGGGGCATCTTGGGGACATGGGACCAAGTGCCCTAGCTTTCCCCAGGGACAAGTCAACAGATTTAACCCGCACACCTGATGCCTTCGTTGCCAGCATCAAGGCTCCACCATGGGAGGAATCTTTAATAAGCCGCACAGAGGCATATACTCAGAGGGGAAAAAGAGCGAGCAGAGCCCAAGAACCATGAGGTTCCCATGGAGACAAAAGGTGTGAATTAATCATCTAAGCCAGGGCCCAGGGAGACAGCTCAGTAGGATAAGTGCTTGCCTGGCAAGTGCAGGGCCCTGAGTTCAACCCCCGGTACCACAAAATCATCATCTAAGCCAAATACAGTGGCGCATGCCTGTGATCCCAACCACTCAAGGACTGAGGCAGGAGGACCTAAAGTTCAAGGCAGCCTGAGAATATTAGCAAAACTCTGTTTCAAATGTTTTTAGGGATTTAAATAAAGTTTACTTTCTAAAAAAGATACTATAGGGCCAGGGAGATGGTGCAGTGGAACAAGCACTTCCCTGGCAAGCGCAAGGGCCTGAGTTCAATCCCCAGTTCCACAAAAATAAATAAATAAATAAATAAATAAATAAATAAATAAATAAATAAATAAAACATAAAATATAAAGATGACATACTTATAATGCCACAGTTACAGGACTAAGAAGAGGCAGTATATCTTTTTCTTTATTCATGCCCCTAAAAAAATCTTCTGAACAAAGGTAAAAAGATCTTGTTAATCTCATATTGACTTAAAACATCTCAGCAAACTTTGTTAAAGAGCCAGATAGTAAATATTTTAGGTTTTGCAGGCTACCTGTGGCCTGTCGTGTATTTTTTTTTCCTTTCTTCCTGCACTGCTGAGCTGCATCCTGGTCCTTTACATTTTGAGAAGGAGCTCCCTAAGCCACTAAGCTGCCTGGGCTGGTCTCAAACTTGTGATTCTCCCAGTTTCTTTTACAACTTTTCTTTTTTTTTTTTTTTTGGCAGAACCGGGGATTGAACTCAGGCCCTTGGGCTTGTCGGGAAAGCTCTTATTCTACCGAGCTATCTCCCCAGGCCCCCCCTTTTTTGGTAGAACTATTTTTAGTTTGTAACATATGAAGACAACCAGGCAGGCAGATGGCTCCTGGCCAGAGGTCTGCTGAGCCCAGGTCCTTCTGCCAGAGCCAGTGAGACCTACAGCGAGCGCGGGGCTGCAGGAGCCAAGCCCTGAGACCTCCAACTCCCAGGCCTCCCCCTCACTGCCCACCAGAGCAGCTCATTTGGCACTGACCAGAGCTGTCCTAAGCATCTCTGTGTCGCCAAGGGTTCCAACATTTTTCCTACAAGGGTAATTGCTCCAGTTTCTCTAACCCAGGAACTAGTGGTTGTAGCAGTCATGGTTTACAGCAAATCACCGGCACTGAGAGCTGCCAATGCCTGTAGAGCAGCGTGCCTGAGCTCTGTTGCGACTACTGGGATGCATCCCTCACCCATGACTCTCCGTCAGTCAGAAAGACACCCTGCAGCCGCGGGAGACATGAAGAGAGTGTGAACGACTGCTACCAGAAACGATGCAAGGGAAGCTCAGCCTGTCTGACAAAGCAAAGGCTGTATTGCAATAAGGAGAGATGCCTCCTGCTCTGCTCTCTGCCCCTCCCCAGCAAGGGCTGTGGCCCCACCTCCACCAAGTCTCCGGGTCCTCCTCGCCCTGGTATGATGCTAGCAGCCCATATGGGAGGCCTCCCATGATGCCAGGACGAAGCCGGTGGGACCTGCTCCTGGAATGAGGCCACCGTGGGAGGCCACACGCCGATGGTGCCTGGGCCCCCAGCGGTGCGCCCACCGGCTCGGTCCATGACGGTGCCCACTCGGCCAGAAGTGACTGGACCAGACTTGTTCTGCTTCACCAGGGGATCGTGGTGCTGTGACTCTGGGTGCTTTCTAACAGCATGAATGACAAGGAAGATTTGCTCCCCCTTTCTAGCAAAGAATAGCTTTGAAGGGAAAAGTATAATAAATAAAAGTGCAGAAAGTACATTCGTATTGCGCAGTGTGAAAAGAAACTTGTCAGCTCTTTTAGTTAAAATAAAACTACCAGCACTTAAGGAGCTTCACAATTATAAAAAGTCAATCTAGACAACAATGACATCCTTGCACACAATACCAACTCTCTGTTCTTAAAGTCACTGCCTAGGTAAGAAAAAAATGTGTATCTATCTCTATTTAAATAGACTTTTGGATGGCCAGAGAGATAGCTCAGTAGAATAAAGTGCTTGCCTGGCATGTGCCTGAGTTCAATCCCCAGTTCCACCAAAAATAAATAAATAAATAAGCTAAAGAAGCCTGGGACTGAGTATCAGAACACAAAGGCAGCTGCCCCCTTTCAGGTCTTTGGGAGAGAACAGGGACCACCAAACACACACGTGTCCTAAACAGAATATGATTTTCCTTTTAATTGTGGAAAGAGCAGAAAAAGCCTGGTGCTGTGTGCATCCTCCTCTGGATGCACACCCAGTGCAGCCTGAGGTCCGGGAGGAGCCAAGCTGCCTGAGCCTTTGATCCACGGCTCTCTGACCACCTCTTCTCAACCAGGTGGTGCTGGCCTGGACTGGACCGCTCTTCGCAGACAGCATTTGGAACTTCTGACCATGTTCCACACTTGTAGCAGGCAGTGAAGAGGGAAGCTTCTTCTAGCAAAGCACAATGGGAACCCTTCCTTCCCCTCCCTCTTCTCCCCTCCCCCTTTCCTCCCCTCTCCCTGGAAGACTGAGGATGTAGGCACCATGCATGGTCCAGTTATTGAGCTCAGGAACATTAACAAATCCCTGTCTCAACATTTTAAAAGAATGTTCTAAAGAGCCAGGGATGTAGCCCAATTGTAGAGCACTTGTCTAGCACTGCAAGGTCCTGGGTACAGCCTCTATTAGTGACCCCAAATAATTAACAATGGAATTCATAAAGGGTTAATGTAAAAGTAATGAGGTGAGTTAATGCAAAACTAAATGTAAAAAATTACTCTGCTTGGGGCTGGGGAGATGGCTCAGTGGAATAAGTGCTTCCCTGGCAAGTGCAAGGGCTGAGTTCAATCCCTGGTTCCGCAAAAAAAAAAAAAAATTACTCTGCTCAACTTTCTGTGACCCCGCTTCCTTGTAAGACCACAAGGAGGCTTGGTGTGCCATTAATAAATCATCAATAGATTGAGAGCTCCCAGGAAACAATGCTCCCAGAAAAAAATGTACACTGAGTAATGGTCACGCTGTCCCTAAAGGTACTGTTCTATGTTAAATGACAAATTTGTTTGCCAAACAGGATGCAGTTTCTACCTTTAAAAGCTCTATACTTCTAAGGCTCCTGGCCGTTTGTCTGCTCGTATGGTCAAGCAGTCCCAGGCCTGGTGATAAAGGCTCATATTTAAGTTTTAATTTGGACTCAGGTCTGGTTTCTATGTTAAGAACCCAAAACAGAATTAACAAGTCAGTCCTCATGCTGTGTGTAATTCATACAGCAGTGCTAAAAGAAGAGAAAAGGGATGTAGCCCTGCCAGCCCCGCCCCCACAGCATGCTGGACTGAGACTGGGCATGGTGGCTTGTGCCTCTAATCCCAGCACTTGGGAGGCTGAAAACGAGGATCACTACTAGTCCAATCTACCCGTAGAGACCCTGTAGACCCCATCTGAAATACAAAAAGAAAAAGAAAAAGAAATACTAAACAAGTGAAACAAAAATTATAGAAGATAGTAGACTGAATCTCAAACTTTTTTTTTTTTTTTTTGGGCCGAACCAGGGATTGAAGTCAGGCCCTTGCACTTGCCAGGCAAGCTCTTATTCTCCCTGGCCCCTTTTTTATCTTTTTTTTTTTGGTGGGGGGGATCATAAATCTTTAATATTACTATTAAATGTGTATGGTGTAAATAAAGTTTTCCAACACAAAGTCATAGGCCACATGTGTAATTTAAATTTTCTAACATCCACATTATAAAAAGTAGAAAGCACCAAGGTAAGTAATTTTCTATTTATTTATTTATTTTGTATTTTTCAGTAAGGGTCTACAGGGTCTCACTATGTAGATCGGACTTGTAATGATCTTCCTGTGTTCAGCCTTCCAAAGCCTGGGATTACAGGCCTGTGCCACTACACCCAGTCTCAAACACCTTCTCAGCACCCTGGGGGCAGGGCCTGGCCCCTATGTCTGCCCAAGCAGGCGCTTTAATCCATTGCGCTATTTGGCCAGCTCTAGTAATTTTCAATTAACTCTGTCCAAAATAGCATTTCAGCTTGCACTTAATAGTCAAAATTGTTGCGATGTTTTGCATCCCTTTCTCCTCAATGTCTCCCCAGGCTTTGGTATGTTTTGAATTTATACAGCACACCTACTTTAGTTACTTTTCTCCTAGCTGAGACCCCCAAAGTTAAAGGAGTATTTGGCTCAGTTTGTAGAGGCTTCAGTTCCTAGTTGGCTTCTCCAAGGCAGGGTGGCACACAGAGGGGCGTTGGAGAGGAGAAACGGTTCATGATGGGCTGAAGACAGAGGGCAAAGGCACCAAGCTACAAATGGCAGTAGCAGCTTCTTTCTGTCCCTTTCTGTCCTGTCTAGGACACTGCCCTTAGGGGAGGTAGTACTCACACCCAGAACTATGCCAAGGAATCAGTAGACTGAGCAGCAACCACACAGCCTTAATCGAGACGGAGCCAGCTCTGAGAAAGCCCCAGCTACGGCAGCACCGGGCAGGAGCACGGGAAGGGCATCTAGATGCAAACCCTAATAATACTCTGACTGGACCTGCCACATGTCAAGGGCTTAGGGGACACCTGTCAGTGCCAACTATCACATGGGACGGCGCAAGGCCGGGCATCCAACGGTAGCTAGTGGACTAGATTTAAACAAACACAGACACATTTTAAAAAATAAATAGTATTTATTTTTTATTTATTTTTTAGTAAGGGTCTACAGGGTCTCACTGATACAGGGTAACCTCCAAATGACACAGGGAGAAAAACTGATCTCCCAGCCTAAAAGGTACCTGGGATGAGTTTGTGTTCTCAAAAACCAAAGAATGAATTTTAGGAACAAACAGAGGTTATGAGCAGAATATATTTATTGAGGGAAAGAAAGCTCCTGTCTGAGGGGGACAGGGCAAATGGGTTGTCCCTGGGAAGCTGTCTCTTCCAGGGACTTTTATAGAGTAAAGTAGGACTGGGAGATAGCTCAATAGAATAAGTGCTTGCCTGGCTAGCACAAGGTGCTGAGTTCAATCCCCAGTACAAAAAAATAAACAGAGTAGAGGAAAGCCATGTGGTAAGGCAGGTCTAAAGTGGAGAAGGCATGGGAACTCACTTAGATGGGCATGAGGTGGGACAACACTATGGTCAAATAATGAGATTACAAGCACCATTGCTCAGGTAACATTGATTAAATCCAGTACCAAATGGGGAAGCGAGTCAGACAGCTAGCCAGCATGAATATGGGACAGGGTCTCTTCCTGTTGGGGGCTGGACTAGTGACTCATTTGGGCTCTTTCAAGGTGATTGATACCTATGTAGAATATCAATCCCTAATGCCCATCCCTAGGGAACTATGTAGCTGGGTTTGTTTCCTTTCTTGTCTTGGTCTTGAGATGTGGCCCATATGGGAGTGTCTGTCTCTTCCAAGTTGTAAAGTCACCTTGTCTTCCATCTTGCCTCCTTGAAGGCCTGACCCTGTCTGACTGCCTATAATATTTCTATCTAATTCAGCTGCCTACAACATCACTGCGTAGATTGGACTCGTAGTGATCCGCCTCTGCTCAGCCTCCCGAAGAGCTAGGGTTACAGGCGCCAGGCCCAGTCTCAATCGCCTTCTTGGGCTGGGGAGGCAGCTCCGTAGAACAAGTGCTTTCCTGGCAAGCTCAAGGGCCTGAGTTCGGTTCTTGGTTCCACAAAAAAAATAATAATAATAATAACAATAACCAGTCACTTTCTGAGCACACCCAAGGGCTGGGGAGGGCAGGGCAGGCCAGGGACTGAACGCTCATGCTGCATCTGCCTCAGGTGCTTTAATCCAAAAATAATATTTAAAACACAATAAATCAGAAAGGTTGTCAGAAAAACTATAAAGATGTATCATAGGAAACTAACCCCAACAAGGGCCAGCAAGATAGCTCACTGGAGGGCCTACTTAGGCAAGCACAGGGACTGGGGTTCCATCCCGGGTACCACATGCCATGCCAGCCCCACCCTTGGGACATGCTGAGCCCTCCATGGAGTCTGGGCATGGAGGTGCACATCTGTAATCCCAGCGGCTGGGAAGGCTGAAAACAGGAGGATCCCTAGAGTCTGAACTGCATAGTGAGACCCTGTACCAAAAAAAAAAATAAATAAATAAAATAAAACTGATACAGCCTTATTAATATTTAAAAGTTACACTGAAAAAGATGTGGTAGTTTTATACAATGGAGTATTACTCAGCTGTAAAGAATGATAAACTTGAAGCTTTCATGTTTAAGTGGATGCCATCTGAACACATACTTATAAGCAGAATAAACCAGACCCACATGTGCAAATATCATATAGTCTCCCTAGTATAACTCAAAAGAAGAATTGCAAATAGAAATGTACAACACAATTAAAAGGAAAGTGAGAACTTGAGGATTGGACAATGAGGAGAGGGCAAGGAGAAACGCTGAGAAACATGACAGAGGCAAGAGCACTCACTTATACACACTACATGGGTAAAACAGTGATCCTGAGAAACATCAGGAGATTTTTGAAACTTGCAGTTAAGTAGTAGGATTCTCACCCTGACTAACTATATATGCTGATACCTGTGAACTAAGCAACTGCACTGAATTTAACAAAGTGTAATAGAAGGGTCACAGTCCAAATACCTGCAATTCTGGTTTTCTAAATACATACTTCTTCTCATGACATACCATTACTATACTGCCCTTTTTTAAAGGGTAATAAATGAAAAATAAGACAAAAAAAAGTCACAAGACAGTCCTGCTACAATGCTACCATGCTGTATATGGATAGATTTCTAAATATCTATGTAAATATATGTAAGTGTTCATTCCTATTTAAAAAATTTTTTTCTTCTTTTTCATGTTCTGTGCAGACTTAAAGAGTTTAGTATCTCAATACTTGATGGAAAATACATGTGCCATGTTATGCCTATGATGTCTGATATTTAGACAAATACTGTGGGTAAACTGAACTGCATATGTTGCAGGTAATAATAAGCTTCTCTTCTGGAGGGTTAACAACCTAAGTTCAATGATCATAAATTGAAGAAAAAGAAAGGCTGCAAGGTCAGCCAACATTTTGGCCCTAGCCTTTCAAGGTCAGTGAAGACTCAGGACATAGGAGAATTTGTACTGTAACATCATGCAACTCAGTTCTGCCCCAAATTTTCTGATTATGGGGCCACAGAGGAATGCGATCAATGGTGTATAGGGTGCCTAAAGAGAGTCACATGGAGAGAAAACTTTCTCTCAGGCTTCCACAGAGAGCAAATTGGTCGAGCAATGGCCGTGACTCATCTGCATGGCTGACACTGACAAAGGATCTACAAAGTGTGGTACAGGGTTACTGAGGGTACCTGACTGACCTTATCTGATACAAAAATTACACTTTTTGTTATATAGGTCTTACTTTAACTCGGTCTTAACCATCCAGCAGAAAAGTAAAGTCATATTAATATTCTGAGCTGTGAATGGCTCAAGTCAACAACTTCTGTGGGTAACCCACTTCTATTGTGGACTGCTGATCTGTGTTAGATTGTTTTATTAAAAAAAAAAAGAGAAAAAATATATACATATATATTTGTGTCACTTTTTCTATTTGTTTTTGCTTCTATTTTTCACTCTTCAAGTCAAAATACAAATAAATAAATTTTTAAAAAATTATGAGCTAGGAAAGAGAAAAAAATATTTAAAAGTTAGACTCTAAATCACAAAATATTGTAATAATTTTACAAGAGTATCATTCATGATAAAAGGTTCAACTACCAGGAAAATATAACAAATGTAAAACCCATCCATCAAATAGTGCATCTCCAAAATATATCAAGCTGAGCTCGACAGAATCACAAGGTATGACAAGCGAACTCATGGAGTGAGAGTCTAATAAACCTGGTTCAGTCTTTGATATAATTAATAGGTAAAAAATTAGGTTTCTATAGGATGTAGAGTGACACAAATAGCGAAAGTGACCTGAGGCTCACAGAGAAGAGCCAGGGCCAAAACTGCAGGAACAGATGTTCTTTTCGTGAGGACACAACAATTACAGAGGTGGCCATGGTCCAGGCCCTAGAGCAACTGTCGCTCTAGACCTGAAAGCATACAGCTTTCACATGCAGAGGTTAGTAACTGCGACATCAGACTGGGTCAGCTTGAGTGTGAAATGCCCCACTAGCTCGGCTCCGCACAGCTCTGGCCTGGAGCCCACCCCAGGAAGACGGTCACCAGAGTGGTGCAAAGGGAAAGGAGGAAGGAAGCGTTGCTTCTGTTTCTTCAGAGGAGCTCACCCTGGGGCAGCATCTTCCGGCTTCCAGGGCAGACCCTTCAGCCTCCAGCTGTAACCCTCTGACCCGATATGGACTCACACGGGACACCCAGGGAGCTCCAGGCTTTGGCCCCAAAGTGTGTGGACAGGCCTTCTGTACTTTCACACACCTGGGTAGTTCTCATAGACCAGTCTTGTAAATTCTTACTTATTTGTGTGTCCCATACTGTAACAGTTTTTCTAGTAAGTACTGACTGATAAAATAACAATTAATTAGAACCCACATTATGAACTTAAAACAATACTCTCTCTCTCTTTTTTTTTTTTTTTTTTTTTTTTTTTTT
>PVKA01046061.1:0-15161 GCA_004027165.1 Ctenomys sociabilis | reverse complement strand
AGATACAGCAGCAAAGGAACAACAGCAGAAAGCTATAGAGGAAATAAAATGAGAAGTAATTCCCCAATTTAAAAGAGAAATATTTGAATACATAGAATCTGTGGATAACCCACTTCTATTGTGGACTGCTGATCTGTGTTGAATTGTTTTATACACACACACACACACACACACACACACACACACACATATAAAATTAGCTATCCATGCTTTGAAAATATGTAACATATGTATTATTATATGTTACCCTGTTTATGTCATTTTTTTCTATTTGTTTTTGCTTCTGTTTTTCACTCCTCAAGTTAAAATACAAATAAATAAATTTTTAAAAAACTGGGTGTGGTG
Organism: Ctenomys sociabilis; assembly: GCA_004027165.1. Classification (NCBI taxonomy): domain Eukaryota; kingdom Metazoa; phylum Chordata; class Mammalia; order Rodentia; family Ctenomyidae; genus Ctenomys; species Ctenomys sociabilis. The sequence continues at coordinate 14,816 of PVKA01046061.1, read as the reverse complement.
GACAGATCTGTAATCCCAGTGCTGGGGAGGCTGAGACAGGAGGATCACTATGAGTCTGAGCTGAGTAATGAGACCCTGTACCAAATAAATAAAGAAATAAAAGATTTTTTAAAAATTTTATTAAAATAAGAAAGATCTAGATAATGCATAGATGAAAGAAACTAAAGAAGATAGGAATAAATGGAAAGATGTGCTTAGGTATCAAGGTGAAAAGAAGTGGGCTTGGGGTGATTAATCTAGATTGTTAACTTGATCAGATAAAGAGATGCCTATAGAGGTGAACAGATTATGAAGCCACTGATCTAGTTGATGTATTAGCCCATTGATGAGTTGATAGTTAAATAAGCTGGTAGGAGCTGGAGCTGAAGAAGTGCTCATCGGGAGCATACCTTCGAAGGAGTATCTTTTCTTGGGTTTTTGTAGCTCTTTTTGCTTTCTGGATGCCAGGGAAAGAGCAACTATGCTCTCGTCCTCCTCTATGATACATCTGCCCTGGAGCCCACTGGTCATGGATGGAAACTCCTAAGACTGCGAGTCAAAATTCATCTTTCTCCTTTGAATTGTATATGTCAGGTTCCTTGTACCAGTGAGGATCCAAGGCTGATGTCATTGCAAATTAAAGTCCTCACCATGCAGTTGATTGAGCCTCCAGTCGTGCGGCGTACGTGCTGATGGAATGAGGGCTTTGGTATACAGGTAATGATCAGAAAGCTGCCTTTTCTCTTCCCCTGTGAAGGAGTATCCTTAAATTTGAGACAAGAGCATGTGGGATGACCTTGATGAGACTGGGGACATTGAGCCCCTGGGTTCTTTTTTCTTTCCTTTTTTTGTATTTAGTATAGGATCTATAGGGTCTCCCTACACAGCTCAGACTCGTAGTGATCCTCCTGTTTTCAGCCTCCCAAGTGCTGGGATTCCAGGTGCATGCCACCACGCTTATTCTCAATCTCTGTCTCAGCACACCACAGGGGTGGGGCCGGCACACACAAGGAGGATAGAATCCCAGTCCCTGCACCTACCTAAGCAGGCACTTTAATCCACTGAGCTATCTGGCCGACCCTTGTCACTGGATTTTCATATGCTCAGCTAGGTATGACTCCAATTGCAGCTGCTGTACCAGATGTGGCTTTCTTGTCTGAGCACATGTGCGTACATCCTGGTACCTAGTATGTGGGTAATGATCAGACAACTGCCTTTTCTCTACCCCTGTCTGTAAGGCCCATCGGAAGCAATTTGTCTACAGTGGGCAGACTAGCAATGCCCCTGCACTCTTCCTTTTGAAGATTGTATCAACTTTCCCACTGTGTGTTGCAATAATTCAAGGGACCTAGGCCACCTTTCCCTTCCAGAAGGGCATCACCCTATCCTGTTTGTTACACTGCTGACCACCTAATACTGATTGGGCCAGGTGGCAAGAAATAGCAACTACTCTAGACTAATTGGTAACACATTTGCATAGAAGAGCATGGGAATGAAATCCTTCTAAAACTCAAGGGCCCTCTACCTCAGAGAGATTTCTAGGAGTCCAGTCGTTTGCGGCATGCAGAGAGATAGCCCTTCCAAGGCACAGGATAAGTTGCATCTGTTCCTGCCTACAAAGAAAGAGCTACAATGTTGAGTGGGTCTATTTAGATTTGGGGGATAATACTTTACTCACGTGGGTATCTTATTACAGCTTATTTCCTGAGTTACTTAAAAAGATGCTGGTTGAATGGGACCTAGACCAAGAGAAAGTTCTACACAGGGCCAGGCTGTTGTGCATACATCTCTGCCATTTGGGGATGCGATCCAGCAGATCCAATTATATTGGAGGTGTCAGCAGCAGATAGGGATGTTATTTGGAGCCCTCTGGCAGCCCCCACCCATAGATGAATCACAACAGAGCACCTCACAATTTTGGAGCAAGATCCTTCTGTCATCTACAGTCAGCTACTCTTCCTGTGAGAAACAGCCTGTGGCCTGTTAGGCCATGGTGGGAACTGAAGCCTGAGCATAGGATACCATGAGACCTGGGAAAGCCCATCATGAACTAGGTAGTATCTGACCCACGGAATCACAAAGTCAGATATGTATAACTGTCTATCATCAAATGGAAATGATATGTAAGTGATTGGGCCTGAAAATCCCCTGAAGGCACAAGTTACATGAAGAACTGGCCCAAAAGCCCATGGACTTCTTTCTTACATCACTGCCTTTTCTCCCCTAGCCTGCACCTGTGACTTCATGGGGAGTTAGTTCCTTATGACCAATGGGCCTGGGTTACAGAGGGTCCTGCATGACGTGCAGAAATGACAGCAACAGGACTAAGCCCTCTCTGGGAGATCCTTGGAGAATGTACTAAGTAGAAGCTTCACACTGGGCAGAGCTTTGAACAATGCTCCTGTCTGTGACACTTTGTTTGAAAGGAAAAGTGGACATATATGTAATTATATACCAATTCAAAAGCTACAGCGAATAGTCCAACTGGATGGTCAAACACAGAAAAAGAAATGGTTACAAAAATCATTTGAAGAAAGGTATGTAATGGAGCTTTCTGACTGGGTGAATAGAGTGAAGATATTTGTGTTTCACACAAATGTGTGTCAAAGGGTGATCTCAACAGAGAAAGACTTTAGTAATCAAGTGGGCAAGACGACCTGTTCCATGAACAGCAGTCATGGAAATAAGCTGTAATAAGATACCCACGTGAGTAAAGTATTATCCCCCAAATCTAAATAGACCCACTCAACATTGTAGCTCTTTCTTTGTAGGCAGGAACAGATGCAACAGTCTCTTTTCTCAGCCAACCATCCAGTGGACTTTTGAATAAGGTGGCCTTGGTGGCAGCATGGAGGTGATCCATGAGCTCAGAAACATAGACTGCCTAAAGGCAGCCTGGGTGTGGTATTGGAGGTGAGGTTTAGTGAGCCACTGTGGCTGTGGCCTGGATTGTATATAAGTATCTCTCTCCTCTTTCCTTGAGGGATCTGCTTCCTATCCAGCATGCTTTGGGCTGTTTCTCCTCTGCGATGCCCCTCTGCCATCCACCCTGCCTTGGAGCCAGCCAATATGGACTGAAACCTCTGCAAACTGATCTAAAATAAATCTTTCCTCCTTTAACTGTGGGTGCTGACTGGTTTTGTCCCAGCAATGGGAAGGAAACTAAGGCGATCTCTATCCTGCCACCATGGCCACCTGTCTCATGGTTATGCTTTGATTGAGCACCTGGTACCCAGTACAGCTCCTTCCACAGCGAATATCAGTGGATGAGAAATCATGGGTGGAAACAGGAGTAGGCCCACTCATTATGGCTCCAACTGACTCACTAGTTTCCTGTTCCCATGATCTTATGTTCTGCTAACCTAAAAGTCTTAGTTCTACCAGGAGACCCACTGAACTGAAAGATAAGATGCCACGTACCACTTCAGGCTTCTTGGTCCTCTGGCTTAATAGGCTGAGAAGGGAGTTAGCAGGTTGGCAGGGTCCTGGCCACCAAGGGAGAATTGGATTCCTGCCCCATGAAGGAAGAGAAGGAGAGTCTGTCCAGGTTGAAGAAGACCTCTTAGGACATCTCCTTATCACCACACTCCACCATCAAGGTGAAAGGGGAACTTCAGCCACCTGAAGAAGCAGGACTGAGAATGGCCCAAACCTTCAGGAATGAGGGTAGGGGTCACCCTGCCAGATGAAGAACAATGGCTCATCTAGGTGCTTGCTGAAGAGAAATGGAATACAGGCTGAGTAGCAGAGGAAGGTGGTTGTAGATCTATGATGAGTGGTTGATTGTGTCCACTTGAGTAAGAAACGCTCAACCAAATTGGCTCAGCATAGTTCTGGGTGCAGGAGAGCCACCCTGGGGAGGATTGTTGCCAGAATGGTATAAAAGAGAAACAAAAGAAGGATTGCTTCTGTTTCTGTGAAGGAGCTCCAGTCTTTGCCTTTACCTCAGCTGTCTCCTGGTTTCCAGCACAACCTGTTCAGAGCCCAGCACTGACCCTTCAGCCTTCTGGCCCAGATCTTTCAGCCTTCCACTGCAGATCCTTTTACCCTCCTGATGCAGACTCGCATGAGATACACCAGTGAGCCACAGGCCTTTGATTGGTTCATTTAGAGCTCCAGTGCATAGATAGATCTTTTGCATTCTTCCACATTTGAATCTGTGGGTGGTCATTGTAAACCACTCTTATAAATTCTTATATATATTTGTATAGCTCTGACTAAAAAACAATATCCCAGCTGTGAGTTCTCAGCTAGTTGAAAGATCAAGACAAATATATTGGTTACTCTTTTCCTTGTTGCTGGGACAAAATATCTAACACCTAAAATTAATGAAGGAAAGATGCATTTAGCTCACAGTTACTGGGGGTTTCAGTCCATAGTAGGCTGACTCCAAGGCAGAGTGGCACATAGCAGAGGATAGCAGTTCATGGTGATGGAAAACAGCAAAAGCAAGAGCCAGAGGAGAGGAGAAGCAGCTGCAGCAGCCAGCAAGATTCTTTCCCTCCCTTATATTGTATGCAGATTATCTTTCCCAGGGTGGGTATAGCACACATATCCATAATCCCAGCATTGGATCATAAATTAACCACAAACTCTAGAAGCCTGCCCCAGTGACTTCATGAAGCTTGGGGGGGGACAATTAAACACAAACCATAACATTCTACCCCTGGCCCCCCAATGACTTATGTACATCCTTTTATGCAAAAGGCATTTAGTCCATCTTTAAGAGTTACCAAAGTGCTAACAGTTTCAGCATTGCTGAAAAATCCAAGTCCCAAGTCTCCTCCAAGATCTCAGGCAAACTCTTAGCTGTGAGCCCCTGTACTAATGAAAAGTTAAACACACCCAACATTCAATGACACAAGAAAAACATCATTCCAAAAGGTCTGAACAACAGGATACAAAGCATTGGGACCAAAGCAAGTTCAAAATCCAACAGGGCAAACATTAAGTCACAATCTGTGGCAAATCGTGAGATCCATGTGGCTCTCCAAGTGGCTCTCCAAGTGGCTCTCCAAGTGGCTCCATGGCTTCTCTCTCTTAGGCCTGCTTTGCTCCCTCCTTGCAACTTTCCTTAGATGATCCATGTTTCTGGCTTTTTCAAACTTCTGGGGTCTCTACTGCACTGCAGGCTTCTCACAGCTTCACACACTGCCCTCCCAGTGGCACCCTACTTGGCCTCTCAGGCCTCTGGGTGGAAGCCTTGTTAACCTCAGAACTCTTACATTCTGCATGCACCTATAACCAACACCACGTGGATGATGCCAAGATATGCTGCCGGCTGGAATAGCAGCCAGGTTTCTTCTCTCTCAGCTGTAGGGTTGAGTGCCTGGGTTGCTGCTCACTCTGACCATGATTCTGAGGAATAAATTCTCTATGCCACTGCCATTCTGGAACCTAGTGTGGCCTTTGCTTCCATTCTGGAACATAAGGCTCTGCAGCTTTTTCCTCAAAGCATAGTCTTCTACTTTTGAAGTTTTAAGGTACAAAGGGTGGACATCTGATGCTTTTGTGATGCCCTCAGGTCATCTTTTCTATTTTCCTGTTCCATCTTAGCAATGAAGTTCTTCTCAGCTATATCTTTGCATTCCAATTTTATCGACACTTCCTTTATGGCCAAATCCACATTTTAAATTATTCTTCTTTGTTCTTTGCTCTTTTTTTCATGTTATGTGTTTGGTACAGGGTCTCACTATGCAGCTCAGACTCATAGTGATTCTCCTGTTTCAGCCTCCCTAGTGCTGAGATTACAGGCATGCACCATCATTCCCAGACTTGGTCACCAGCTTAGCATGCCCTGAGGGCAGGACCAGGGCAGCATGCTGGCTCTGGGATTAAGCCCTGGTCTCTACACTTGCCAAAGCAGGCGCTTAGTCTGCTGAGCTATCTCACTGGCCTTTGTTCTTTGTTCTTGATTCTCAACATAAATCTGACTGAAAGCCTCCAGCAATAGCCGTACCAATGCCTCAATATTCTACTGCCTTGAAATTTCTTTTGCACGATTAATCAATTCCCTATGCTTAATCTCAGCCTCAGGCAAAGTCTCTGGACGCAAGAAAAATGCAGACAATCTTTCTGCCAGCCCATCCACACACATCCTCTGGAGTCTAACAACCAATGCAGTTCTTCCCAGAAGAAGCCTCCCTAGCCTGGTCTTTACAGGAAGGATTTCTATCAGCATTCTGGTCTTCTGAGCTCTGATCAGAATTTCCCATACAGAACAGCAAAGGTGTTGCAATAATTCTCTTTCAGGAGACATCTCCAAATCTTTTCTATCTCTCCCCATAAGCCATTCCTAAAGGCTCTTAGATGGCATGGTTAGGTATGGTTACTGCAATGACCCCACTTTTTGGTGCCAAATGCTGTCTTGGTTACTTTTTCCTCATTGCTGGAACAAAATACCTGACACCCCAAATTAAGGAAGGAAAGGCTTATTTTTCTCACTGTTTTTGGAGGCTTCAGCCCATACTCAGCTGGCTCCAAGGCAGAGTGGCACGTAGCAGAGGGCAGCAGTTCACAGTGGCAGACAACAACAAAGAGCAACAGCCAGCAGCTATGGTAGCTGGCAGTCTGCCCCCTCCCTTATGCTGCATTCAGGCTGTCCACCCCAAGCTGGGTGTGGCACCTACAGCCATAATCCCAGCGCTGGATCATGAACTAGTCACAAACTCTAGAAGTCCTCCCCAATGACTGCATAAGGCTTTGGGGAGAAAACTAGACATAAACCGTAATAACCTACATGATTATTTTCCTCCCTAGTTTGTTGAGAATATGTTTATGAATATACAAATAAATATTAAGAAAATATCTGCATTTTATCTTAGTTTTTGTCATATGACATAAGATGTGTTGACTTTATGTGTTAAGTGTTATTAATCTTTATATCACATTATTTAAGTTACTAGGAAAAGAGTAGACTTTAATCTCTTGCTCTAGGGAATAGATCAGTGCAAGTTTGAATGTACACAGAACAGTTGTACCACATTTTATACTATTTTTGCATGGAGATTAAGTGTGGTTTAAGGATATATCCATGTATCATGCTGACGAGGGGTGGACCTGCCATGGTTAGTTCTAGTAATCAGCTGGTTTCGGGTATGCCTGGCATCCTAGTTACCTTTGTCCCATTGCCAGGATAAAATACCCAAAACCCAAAGTTAAAGAGGGAGTGGTTTATTTATTTACTTATTTTATTCATTATTTTTTTTTGGCAAAACCAGGGATTAAACTCAGGCCCTTGCACTTGCCAGGAAAGCACTTATTCCACTGAGCCATCTCCCTGGCCTCTGGGAGCGGTTTATTTAACTCACAGTTTGTAGAAGTTTAAATTCACAGTCAGTTGGCTCCAAGGAGGAAAAGCATGCAGTAGAGGGACAACAATTTACGGCAGTGGAAGATAGCAAAAGCAATGAGAGAGAGAGAGAGACAGAGACAGAGACAGAGACAGAGACAGACAGAGACAGAGAGACAGAGAGAAGGGAAAGGGGACAAGCCTCTTTTTTACCTTCTACTGTATGTAGACTACTTAGCCCAGGCTGGGTACCGTACTCACTCACTTAATCCCAGCACTGAGCTACAAATCAATCACAGAATATAGATTCAGCTACCAAATCCCATTGAAAAGTTCATGGAGGGTGGGTCATCTAGACAAAACCATCATAGCCAGACAGCTGGGTAAAGTATTAATTCTGAGTATGTCTAGGAGGGTGTTGCTGGCTGAGATGAAGGTTTGAATTAGTGTCTGAGTGAGACAGACTCGCCTCACTCAAGTGATGGCACCATCTCGTTGGCAGGGCTCAGACAGAAGGCACAAGCAGCTGAAAGGTGCTCTCTCCCCGCACCTCCAACTCTCTCACTCAGGAACGAAGAGACTTTTTCTTCTGCCCATGGAGTCCAGAGGGGCTCCCACTTTTGGAATCTTGGGCTTGTAGCAGGAGTACTGGTTGCGATCAAACACTCTAACTAGATTGCACATGTGTAAAGCCATCTCCCTAAAGTGGTTAATGGGGACAGTGCTTGTTTGAGCAGCTCTGAGAAGCTGTGGAGACTGAGGAGTAAACACATATGGAAGTGCAGGCTAGCTGCTACTGAGGGTGTCGCTCCCTATGTGGAATGGGTGGAGAGCTCTGAGGGCATCAGTCTGCATTCTAGGATGGAGCAGGTGTGCAAGTGGAGGATACATGGGGAATCCAGGCATCTCTCTGTTGGAATAAGAAGTTACAGATACAGGGGGGAAGAGAGGAGACTAGAACAATAAGTGAGTGATAAAGCGGAGTTGGAGACACCAGCACAAATATATGGTTAGCTTAATGTGGATGAAGATAGGGATATGAAGAAATATTGACAACATGTATACACATACAGTTTAATGTATATGCACCCCTCTTTCCCCTGAGTGGCAGGGCCTAAAAGCAAAGGTATACACACGAGAAGTCATCTTTGTCTCTAATGTTATATTCCAATAAAATGGGTCTGGGAGAAGTGGTTGATCCATATCTAAGAAAGGAAGCATATACAATGATCCTAGAGAAGAGTAAGCCAGATAGCTTAGCACACTGAAGCACCTGCTCAGGCAGACGCAGGGACTGGGGTTTGATCCCCAGCACGCTATGCCGGCCCTGCCCTCGGCAGTGCTGAGACAGCTGATTGAGACTCGGCTTGGTGGCCCACACCTGTAATCCCAGCACTTGGGAGGCTAAAAACAAGAGGATCCCTAGGAGTCTGATCTGTGTAGCGAGACTCTGTAGACCCTGTACTACATATATTGAACAAAATAAATAAATAAATGATCCTAGAGAACTTTACAGGGCCAAAAAGTAAGACAGTGTGAAAAGGTCACCCTCCATGGTGGAAAAAGGACAAAGGGATACAGGAGCCAACTGAGGAGCTTCTAACGGGCAACAATGGAACAACTGAGCAATAAAATAAATGAAATAGTATTGGTTTATAATCCAAAATATTTTTAAAAATCCACAAATTGAATCTGATGTACACACATGATGGATAGATGTAAGGAAGGAAATAAAGAAGGATAAAAGGAATGAAGGAAGGAAGGAGGGAAGAAAGAAGGGAAAGAATCTTCCATGCAGAAGAATTTTAAATAATCTGTGTGCTACGTCCCCTATGAAAGGATGTGTCACAGGTCCCCCCCTTCTTGTGTGTGCTATGCACAATGATCTTCCTCAAAAAGCATAGCTTGGAAAAAAAGAACAATGAAGCAAATTTACAGTAGAGAAGCCTGACCAGTATCAGCCCCGGAAGACGGGCAAGGCCAACAGCAGCAAGGAGCCGTGTTGACTGTGCTCAGTGTTGAGGTGATATGAGGAGAAGGAAACTTGAACTCAGGAGCTTCCTTCCCAAACCCAAAACTCTAGCCTCCTCAGGAGAAATGCACCAGTAAGGATTCTGGAAGAAACAGGGCAGTGGTGTGAACATGGGAAACAAAAGAAAGCAAAAAGGTGTGGGACCATGAAGCGAATGCCGTCTCAGAGATGAGAGACTCATAGAAAAGGATAGATCAAAACCTAAAGAGAGGGGCCAGGGAGATGGCTCAGTGGAATAAGTGCTTCCCTGGCAAGCACAAGAGCCTAAGCTTGATCCCTGGTTCTGCCCTCCCTGAAAAAAAAAAAAAAACTAACTAAAAGGAAAGAAAAGAAAGATCCCAGTGCTCTAAAGGAAAGAGAAGCCTCCCAACATCCTTCCTGCTTATCCTTCCAGTATATACACAGCTGGGCCCACCTTATCATAACCTGGTTGGTACCAATTTGATCAACTTTTCCATCAAAGCCAAACTGGACTTGCTACAGTGGATGATGGAAAGTCTGTGCGTCAAGTGTAGCCCTCGTATAACTGATTGTGTAATGGCAGAAACTGAGAAATCGGGACAGAAGTACCCTGAGGATTGCCAAGGATCCACGGTTTGAACGATTACCTCGCACACAAAAAGGGGCCCAGGCAGACGACTGCTTAGCGCAGACGGTAACTCAGCACAAGTGTTACGCTGTGGTCACAGTTGACTGGGACTTTAAATGGGGAATCCAGAAGGTCCCTGGAGCTCCTATCATGTACATTTCTAATCACAGATACAACATTGAACCGATGCCGGATGATTATGGAGCCTGTCGGTTCTGGTCCTTATAAGACAAAGTTCGTGAGCCTTCTTCCAACCAGTTTTGTGTTTCAGTTCATTCAGCATGCTATAGCGTGAATTATTCACTCACTTGCTGTATTATCAGCTAAGTATGGTTAAATAAATTCACTTTTTTTTTTTTTTTTTTTGCTGAACTAGGGATTGAACTCAGGCCCTTGCGCTTGCCAGGGAAGTGCTTATTCTACTGAGCCATCTCCCCAGGCCATAAATTCACTTTTTTGATGCTTTAAAAAAAAATAATTTTTCCCAATGAAGGGAAATCATATAAAATGCTGACTAATACTTCTCAAAGCTGTAAAGGCCAGCAACAGAAAGCCGTTTGTGAAAATGCCACCAATAGGGCTGGGGAGATAGCTCGACAGTCTAGGAATCTGCCTGGTAAGCGCAAGGACCTGGGTTTGATCCCTGGTGTCACATGCCATGCTGGCCCTGTACCACGCCAGCCACTGAAACTGCGAGTGGTGGCATACACCTGTAATCCCAGCACTGGGGAGGCTGAAACAGGAGGATCACTATGCGTTTGAGCTGCATAGCTGAGACCCTCTATCAACCAACTAACTAACTAACTAAACAAATAAATTGGGGCCGGCAAGATGGCTCAGTGGAGTAAGTGCTTCCCTGGCAAGCACAAGGGCCTGAGTTCAATCCCCAGTTCTGCAAATAAATAAATAAATAAATAAATAAATAAATAAATAAATAAATATCTTTTAAAAAGAAGAAAAGAAAGTGCCACCAGCAAGAGGAGCCTAAGGAGACATGATGACAAAGTGAAAGTGGTGTCCTTAAGGTCCTAGGACATTAAGGGACAGAAGATCGTTAAGAAAACATGAGATGGGGCTTAGAAATAGGGCATCTTGGAGGGATTAGGATTAGATAGTCACAGGGATGGATTCCAGTAGTTAAATTAGAAGGCAGAAAAGGGGTGGGGGGCCAGAGGAGGAGCACATGTACACACGCTCATTGCTTCTTGCCATGCGATGCCCTGAGCCACCACAAGACTCTGTCAACAAGAAAGCCATCGCCAGAGCCGGGCGTGGTGGCGCATGCCTGTAATCCCAGCACTCGGGAGGCTGAGGCAGGAGGATTGTTGTGAGTTCAAGACCAGCCTGAGCTACAAAGTGAACTTAAGGCCAGCCTGAACTGCATAGTGAGACCCTGTCTCAAAAAGACAAAAAAAAAAAAAAAAAAGAAAGCCATCGCCAGACCTTGGGTGTCCAGCACCATGCACCAAAATAAAGTCAATGATGTCAATAAATTTGACGACTTTGATGAGATGGGCAAATTCATTAATAAACAAACAACTAAATTTATATAAGAAAATAGATTACCTGGTGTGGTAGTTGACTGACTGTGTCAATTTGAGTAAGGGACACCCAACTGAGTCAGCTCAGCATAGCTCTTGTCGCGGGAGGCCCACCCTGGGGAGGACTGTCACCAGCATGGTGTGAAAGGGAAGCGAAGGAGGAAGGTTTGCTTCTGTCTTCTCCAGAAGAGCTCCAGTCTTCACCTCCACCTTGGACATCACCTGCTGGCTTCCAGTGCAGATTGTTCTGCATCCAGCCCTGACACTTCAGCCTTCTATCACAGACCCTTTGGCCTCCTGACACAGGCTCATGTAGAAATTAGGCAAATAGTGAAGAACAAAAAATTATCCCTTTATCTGAATCTCATTACTCTAGAACTTGTTGAATATATTACACACACACACACACACACACACACACACATATATATATACTTCAACACAGGGACCTGCCTTTAGAAGTTTTTCCATGTCACAGAAAAATTTTTACATCAGCCATATTATTTTAAAACTGTGGTCTCTGTATACAGACTCACATGGGCCTTGGACTGGATCCTTTGGGTCCCCACTGCACAGACAGATCTTTTGCATTCTTCCACTCTTCCACATCTGACTCTGTGGGCGACCATCGTAATCCACTCCTACAAGTTCTTCAGATTTGTATATCTTGTATTATTCCTGTTTCTCTAATAAGCACTGACTGATATACCTGGATAACTCTGTGTGTGTGTGTGTGTGTGTGTGTGTGTGTTCACACGCATGTGTGCGTGCACATGAAGTTTGTTATTCACATTTGTACAACTGTAGATTCAACATACTTGGAAAAATTGTGTGTCTTTTTTTTTTTAATGTATTTAGTTCAGGGTCTACAGGGTCTCACTACATAGATCATAGTGATCCTCCTGTTTTCAGCCTCCCACGCTTGGGATTACAGGTCCTTGTCACTGTGCCCAGTCTCAGTCGACATCTCAGCATGTCCAAGAGCGGGGCCAGCATGGCTTGTGGTGCCGGGGATTGAACCCCAATCCCTGAGCTCTGCTTAAGAAGGCACTTTAGTCTGCCAAGTTATCTGGCCAGCCCTAAATAGTGTGTCTTTAGTGTACCCTGAATAATACAGTATAACAACTTCATGTCACCATTACGTTGCATTAGGTATTATAAATCATCTAGAGATGGCTTAAAATATATCGAAGGATGTCCATAAATTTTAATCAAACAGTGTACCATTTTTATAAGGGACTTGTGTATCTATGTATGAGGCTGGTGCAGCATGTGGTGCTGGGGATTGAACCATGGTCCTGCACTTGGTCTAAGCTTGCCTAAGCAGGCACTTTAGACCACTGAGCTATCTTGCCCACCCCACTGAAATGTTAATCTCATCCAAAGATGCTTGCACTGAAATACTCAAGATGATGATTGACCACATATCTAGGCACTCTGGCCCATGCGATTTGACACACAAAACAGTCACCACAATGCTTAAAAAATGTATATATAGCTCTGAGGAGGTGAATCCGGCACGTATCCGAACCATCAGAACCGCCACCATGACGGTGGGCAAGAGCCGCAAGATGCTGCAGCACATTGACTACAGAATGAGGTGCATCCTGCAAGATGGCCGGATCTTCATTGGCACCTTCAAGGCTTTCGACAAGCATATGAGCTCGATCCTCTGTGACTGTGATGAATTCAGGAAGATCAAGCCAAAGAACTCTAAGCAAGCAGAAAGGGAAGAGAAACGAGTCCTCGGTCTGGTGCTGCTACGAGGGGAGAACCTAGTCTCTATGACAGTGGAAGGACCTCCTCCCAAAGATACTGGCATTGCCCAAGTGCCCCTTGCTGGAGCTGCTGGGGGCCCAGGAATCGGTAGGGCTGCGGGTAGAGGAATCCCAGCTGGTGTTCCCATGCCACAGGCTCCTGCAGGACTTGCTGGGCCAGTCCGTGGGGTTGGTGGGCCATCCCAACAGGTGATGACCCCACAAGGAAGAGGCACTGTTGCAGCTGCTGCAGCTGCTGCCACAGCTAGTATTGCAGGTGCCCCGACCCAGTACCCGCCTGGCCGTGGGGGTCCTCCTCCACCTATGGGCCGAGGAGCACCCCCTCCAGGAATGATGGGCCCTCCTCCTGGCATGCGACCACCTATGGGTCCCCCAATGGGGATCCCTCCTGGGTGAGGGACTCCTATGGGCATGCCCCCTCCAGGGATGCGGCCCCCTCCCCCAGGTATGCGAGGCCTTCTTTGACCTTGGCCAGAGTTATGGAAGTAGCTCCACGGAAGCGTGGGCCGATTCCCAGGGCCACGTTGCCACAGACCTGTTTGTTTGTTATGCTGTTGTTCGCGGAGTCTCACCGGATTGAGGGCCCCCTCCCCCAGGAATGCGCCCACCAAGGCCCTAGACTCATCTTGACCCTCCTCTGCTCCCTGCTTGTCTCCTGTGAGGCTGTACATAGTCCTTTGATTTCCTTGTGGCCTATGAAACTGGTTTATAATAAACTTTTAAGAGAATATTATAAAAAAAAGTATATATAACAATACTCAATAAGCATCTATGAAATTTTATAGCTAGTACCATATTTAATAGTAAAAGACAGAAATGTTTTTTTTTCCTAAAATGAAAAGACAAAGAACCTCTTTGTTATACTCTGTGTAATAACATAAAGAAATATATACATCCGGATCGAAATAGAAGAAAACCATCTTTATTCATAAATGGAATGATTATCTATATAGAAAATCAAATGTAATATGCATAATACAATAAAAATAGCTCTTGAAATAGTGTCAGAAAACATAGAATTCTCTGATACTCAAATAAAAATATGTCCAAAACTGCTACACTAAAAACTATAAAACAACCCTAAGGATAAAATAAATATTATAGTTGGCCTCCACACTCAGGGGTTCCACATCCAGTTTTAATCAATAGTTGATTCAATTGGGCCAGTGAGATAGCTCAGTGGACTAAGTGCCTGCTTAGGCAAGCACAGGGACTGGGGTTTGATCCCTGGTGCCGTACGCTGCACCACCCCCACCAGTGGGCACGCTGAGCCAGTGACCAGGTCCAGCCATGGTGGCACACGCCTACAGGGAACCCCAGCACGGGGGAGGCTGAAAAACAGGAGGATCACGACAGGTGTGAGCTGTGTAGTGAGACCCTGTGACCAATATATAAAATTTAAAAAGAAAAGTTGATTCAATCAACTGAAAAAGAGCTCCTGAGACCGGCCAGAGACAGCGCGGCCGACTCCGCCGTCCTGCTCCATCCCGCCCGCCCCCGCCCAGCTCCTGAGACCGGCCAGAGACAGCGCGGCCGACTCCGCCGTCCTGCTCCATCCCGCCCGCCCCCGCCCAGCTCCTGAGACCGGCCAGAGACAGCGCGGCCG
>PVKA01046059.1:0-15221 GCA_004027165.1 Ctenomys sociabilis | reverse complement strand
TAATTTGAAAAAAGATGATGACAGGATCTGCAGAGAAGAGCTGACCATGAATCCAGACCATCCAATACCAGCTAGTGTTTATTGGATACCAGCCATGAGCTATACAATATGTCAAACATTTAACCTAAACTATTTTCTTCAGTCCCTATCCTACTGAATGTGGTAGGCATTGCTATCAAACTCTTTCATAAATAGGAAATGTGACCCTTAGAGATATTAAGTGACCTCTCCAGAGCTTCTCTGCTTTATGTAAATGTAATCTATTTGACATTAAAGTCCAGGCTCTTAAGTACTACATAAGATTTTAACTAAGTAACAGACTTAAGCAGCAAAGTGTTACTCTTGCCATAGATCAAATAGGGCACAAATATTAATTTTCTACATTTGGAGTCTGCTCCAAATAAACTTATAATGTAGAAAATTAATATTTGTGCCCTATTTGGAATTCTTGACATTCTTTGACTAAGGGCCTTTGCCCATATGTTTTAGGATATCTTGATTTATGGCATCATCTTTTATATATAGTTAGAAAGAATTTTAAAACTATATTGAAGAAGGACATACACATAGGAAATCAAGGCTTCTCATTTACCAAACTGTACTTACCTATGCACTTTTCTACAAATTTTACTTCCCAATTAAAATATTTTTCTAGCACATACTTGCTTACAAATACCTATTACTAAGGAAAGAAATCTTTTGTGGATTTTCTTACAGAAGACATTGATGGACTGTAATGAACCTCACACACTCACTGGTATCAACTTCATAGTAAGCACAGTGCATTCTGTCCCAGAGCTATTTGCTACAGTAATCTAGCAGCATAACTCAAAAGCACACCTTGCAGCCGGTTTGGTTTAGCTTGAGATTAGATTTCAGGAACCTGGAGGACAAGGGTTACAAAGTTAATTATCTACTGGAATTCTCTCCCTCACCTGAGTTTTAAAAATGTTCAGACAGCAAGTTTAAGATCTCCAGACACATATCTGGGATGGGCTTGTCCTCAGTTGTCAGCTGTGAGAGAAAATCAGCCCCATTGAAAATAGAGGCATAATAAATAACATCAGCCCAAATGGAAGGCCATTTCCAGTATTGATTGAAGAAGTCTGAGTAAGCAGTTGGCAGCCAGGGTCAACATTTTGCTCAGAAAGTAATTTTGAGTCTGCTCAAGTTGGTAGAAAAAAAACGGAAAGCTGAGACTTTACAAGTTCTGGCCACCAATCATGACAGTGATAATTTAAGCCTATACAAAATATCCATAGATAGTCTCTACTTGGGAATTTCTGCTTCCTGTGATAGCCCTGAAGACAAAGTCATTGTGAAATATTCCTGTAAATGCACTGAGGCAGCCAGTTGCTCTGGGATTAGTAGAGCTCTGTGTGCATGTCTGTGCAGCGCCATCCTAGATTGCTACCACTGGCTTTAGCAAAGTTGATCCAAAGCCTCTCTCAATGGTGATAGTTAATGTCAGGGTCAGTTGTCACCTAAAATAGCTGGTAGTCTATGATGACAACAAAACCATGTTGCTTGCATTTAAAGAATCTTTAACTTTCTCTTTCTGGTTGCAGGTACACATGCATTCACCTCCTTAAAAAGAATATCACATTATTAATTGATACATTGACAAATATTGCCTGATCTTCCAAATGGATGGAATTTGTCTAATTTCATCATCCATAATCAGGATCTTTAAAGGCCAATAATGAGCAGTGAATGCATGCAGCTTAATTCATAGCCGGGCCCTCCTGTGAAGTATCAACTGCACAGAGCACTTATCATGCAGCATACTGGGCTTTTGCAATGATAGCTACACCTAAAATTACCTTCCCCCAAAGCACAGCCCTGTCTGTCTATAATTCCAGAGTACTGGCTCTCCTGATCTTGATATCCACCAGAAGGAAAGCTCTGGACCCTTTGTTTCCATCTTCTAATACTTTCTTTTTAAATCTGTCTATTCCAGTTTTACTTAGAAATACAGGCTGGGCAAAATCCCTCCCCATCCTGGTGCTCACTGAGGCTTTGTCTTTGCTTTCTGACTTCAGTTTTCAGACCTCATTTCCTGGAATGTGTGCTGGTGGGTGGGTGCTGTGCATAGGTGTATATGCTTCTCTTCCTACCTCTATCTCAGGCTCTCTTCTAGGACATTATTGATTCATTACTGATAATTCTGGTCATTCTCTGACTTAACAAACTGAGGCCACTTGTTTACAGCTTCTGGTTTTAATATTTCACCTATAATCCCATGGCTTCCCATACTGCATAGATCATTTTTATTCTTCCCTACCAAGGGATTCACATTCATATACCTTATGGTAGTTCTGATTACTGTGTCATAAATACTGGATCTCTGAAACTTTCATAGGCTTCAGTTTGTAAGGCTTTTATCATATAGATCACTGTGTCTTCTAGCACAGTCCACAGCACAGAGTACAAAGCTTCTTTCTTGACCAGTCTTGGTCACAAAGAGGGCATAAATAAATTTATTTATGTTTACACTCTAGTAATTCACTTAGTTGGCTGAGAAAGTCATTTAAGACAATATTTCATGTCTAGATGTCCCCCTAAAGCCAAAAATAGTAACTAGTTCTATTTTACTAGAAGGAATGTGTGAGTTTTCTTCAATTTGTGCTGTCATAGGTGGGGCTTTTTCAGAGACAGTGTATGTGTACAGTGATTTGATACAGTATCAAATGAGTGTCACAAATTACTCATCATTCATCTTTTATACAGATGATATCCTGTATGGGAAAGAACACAGTAAGCAGAAATTTTTGAATTCTCCCTTTTATTTACTTTTCTGTTTTTTAGCCTCTGAAATTGGTATCATATTTCATACAGAAGGGGCTGTAGGCAACAAACCTTTGTTGAATAATTGTGTGTTCTAATACCAGGAATATCGTTGCTCATTAGTTAACAAAGGAAAAACTCTTCCATAGATGAAGAAGTTAGTATGCATATGAGCACGAAGTGCCAATCAAGGCAATAACATGCATGGATAGCTGGTTATTATGATTTTGATTTAAAAGATCCCCAAGAGCCTGATGCATTGCGGTGGGGCTTGTGGGAAGGGGCTGGATCAGGGAGGTGCTATAGTTATCAGTAGATGAATCCACTGAAGAGTTCAGAACTGAATGTGCTGTGAGGAGGTGGGGTGTGGATGAAAGAGGTGAGTCACTGGCAGGGGTGAGTAGGGAGGGCACTTGTTCCTCCCGGCTCCTCCCTCTCTCCCTGCTTCCTCCCCACTATGATGTGAGCTTCATGCCTCCCCCAGACCCTGCACCCTGCTCTTCTGCCTTGGTGTCAGCTAGCCATGAACTGAACATGCGTGTTTCCTTCAAGTTGTGACTGTCAGGTATTTCCTCCCAGTAATGAGGAAAGTGACTCAGACACAAGCCATAGAAACATCCATCATTAGAAGAAGCATCAATTCTGAAGCCAGCTTGGGGGTGGGCTAATAAGAAATTTCTCATCCATTTTCATGTGCAGACACTTGTATATGAACCCCCTTCTATTCCTGCTACAACCAAATGTAACTCTGCCTCCCTCTTTCATTTTCTTTCCCTTGGGTTCCAGTAGTGTTCACCGACTGCCTCTGGCCAGCATCACTAATTTATTCTTCTGTGTCTGAGTTTTTATTTTGCCCACCAGCTTTTCAAACAATGTATAAATTATCACTTGTGTATTGAAGCTGTTGTTCTCATTTTATTCCCAAAACTGCTTAGTTTTCTATAACAAAAACAAACACCCAAGATCTCCTCAAATTGTTTCTTCTAGGAGCCAAATTTCCAAAGTCCTCAGTACTCTGGTGCCCCTCCTCACACTTCAGTTCTCATTGCTGTCTGGCTGTTTCCTTATTAGATCATATTTCTGGTTGTATCTGATTCTGTTCTCTAATTCCATGCAATCACCATTGATCTCTGTGATTTTCCCAGTGGACATTTTCACACCTTCTCTCCTTTAACACTGCACTAGTCAGTGGTATGGAAAATTCCTTTTACTCTGGACTTCTCATCTCTCTATCTCTGTCTCTCTGTCCCTCTGTCTCTGTTTCTTTCTGTCTCTGTCTCTCTCTCCCTGTCTCTGTCTGTCTGTCTATGTGCTGTCTGTCTGTCTGTCTGTCTCTCCCCCCTCCTCTCAGTATTTGAATTTTCAAGTTTCTCAGAGGATAACAAAATACAGCCAAAGATGAGAATCAGAACTCTTGGCTATGTCATCCTATCTCCAGCTTTTTAATTACTATATTGATTCATATGACTGAGTGGAGTTTCTCACCATTCTAGAAGTATCTTTCAAATTCCTAACTCCAGCAGTTCACTCTTCCTGAGGCATTTCTTCTTGGATCCCTCAAAGGAGCCTTCCAGCCTGCCAGCCCATGTCACATCGTCCAGCACCCTCCCCTGCTCCTTTCCTTATTTCAAACTTTCCTTCCACACATTAAATTCTCTTCTGCTCTAGGGTCTTTGTACTTGTAGATCTGTTCACCTGAGCTACACATCACCTTCTTTTTATCTAGAAAACTTGCTATGACATAGTTGTTATTCTCAGGGCATTGCCACATCCTCCAGGAAGGTTTCTATATCCCCAGCATTACTGCCATCCCTTTGAAGCACTGATCACAAATTTTAATTTTTTTTGAATCATTGTCTATCTAATTCTCTGTCCTTAACTGGACTGGGTTTTTGTTTTGTTTTACCATTTTACTATATTCATGAAGTCAAAGATACTGATTGTAAGATACTAAAATAAATACACATGAAAGAAACATGGATTTCTAGATTGAAAACATAGACTGTGCCAATGAAGTGCAGTATTAATGGGGCTTCACAAAATATCTAGTCCATAACAGGATTGGAAATGGTTTTGAGAAATGAAAGAATTTTAGGACACCACGTTCAAATAGGGTTCAAAGGTTTATGGAGATAATGAATAAGATTATTTGAAAGATAGAAGACCCAAGTTGTTATTTTCCAAGATTGCTTGGAAGCAGCTCAGAATCCAAGCTAACACTTCTTAAAATAGATCTTATTTAAGAGGAGTTTTGATTTACAACAAACTAAGTAGAAAGTACAGAGTTCTACACATAGCCTATCTCCATCCAAGTGAATTCTCCCCTATTACCAATATTTGGTGCAGAATGGTATATTTGTTAAAACCAAGGGGCCAGGGAGATGGCTCAGTAGAATAAGTACTTCCATGGCAAGCGCAAGGACCTGAGTTCAATCCCCGGTTCCTCAAAAAAAAAAAAAAAAAATAAATAAATAAATAAATAAATAAATAAAACCAGTGAATTTCCAGGGAACATCTTTATCATTCACAGTTCATGGTTAACATCAGAGTTCACTCTTAATGTTGTTCATTCTGTCAAACACACATTGATAGGTATCTGCCCTTATGGTATTACACAGATTACTTTTACTTCCTTAAAATTCCTGTTTTTCTATTTATCTCTCCCACCACAAAACCACTAATCTATTTAGTCTCTGAATACTTTTGCCTTTTCCAGAATATTTTTGTCACAGGTTGAAAATGTATAGTTAGGCTCATATAACATGTACACTTTTCAGACTGACATTTTTCATTTATTAATCCAATTTAAATTTCTTCACCTATGTTCATGGCTTAGTAGCTCACTTATCTGTAATGCTGAATAGTATCCCACTGTCTGGACACACCACAGTTCATTCACTCACCTGCTAAAGGGTGCCTCAGTTGCTTCCAAGTTTTATTAATGATGCATAAAGCTACCATAAATATCTGCATGCAGGTTTTCACATGAACAAAAGCTTTCAACCCCTTTGGATGAACACCAAGTAATGCAATTTCTGAATCATGTGATAAGATTATATTTAGTTTTGTTTTTAAATTAAAAGCCAAGTTCTTTTCCAAAGTATCCATGCCATTTTGCATTCCCAGCAGCAATCCTGATCCCCCTACCTCTTTGCCAAACATTTGACCTTATTAGTGTTTTGGATTTGGGCCACTTTAAAGGGGATGTCTGTTGTGCCATCTCATTTTATTGACTTTTGCTGGGGACTTTACCCAGGGCTGTGAACGTACTAGACAGACACTTTGCAGCCTGAGCATCTTTTCATTTGCTTTTTTTGCCATCTGTCTATCTTTTCTGATGAGGTCTCTGTTCAATTTTTTGTTCTATTTTTAAAATTATTTATTTGCTGATTGTTAAGAGTTTTATTTTTCACATTTTCGAGAACAGTCGTTTGTGCATCTCTCATACTTATGTTCTCTCAGTCTGTGGCCCTTCTCTTTCTCTAGAGACAGTGCCCTTTGGGGTTCTTTCTTTAATTGTGGCCGCTGGCTGAGAGACATTCTCCTTGCCTCATATACAGAATCTTGGAGATGTGAAGGAGCTTCTGGCACCTTACGTGTGCTCATGGGTCCTTTCCCCTCCTTCCTGGGAGACATGAAACTGACCCTTAATTTTGCACCTGATTTAAATCAGAGGCAATATCTTCTATGCCTGAGTCAGAAGTGCACTATTTCAAAGGAAGTCATTTAAGACAAATGGTGGCTGTACAGGAACTCAAACTGACACCATTTCATACCCCCTTGCTGGTCCTCACTTAGGACTCCAAAAGTAGCACATTTCTGCAGGCTCCAGCAGGCCTGACCACAGCCTTGGACTGATTCTGAGCTCTGATTCTTCAGCCTTCTCCCTCCAGGCCTCCCAGTCCCAGTTTCTCTGTACTTCAGATGCAATT
This sequence comes from Ctenomys sociabilis, assembly GCA_004027165.1. Lineage (NCBI taxonomy): Eukaryota > Metazoa > Chordata > Mammalia > Rodentia > Ctenomyidae > Ctenomys > Ctenomys sociabilis. Next base: position 8,502 of record PVKA01046059.1, on the reverse strand, counting down.
ATCATTTATTTCCTTTTAATTTTCAAACTATAGCTTAGCACAAATGAAAGAAAAGATTTAAAGCTGTCTCTGTTTTCAACAAATGATATTGTGTTCCCTTCAAGCTACAAACCGAATAGAAGACATTTTTCAAGAGAAAAGGCAATTCTGCCCTCTTAGGAGCTTTCAGAAAAAAAGAAATATGTGTGTTAATTTTGTTCCTCTAGAGTGGAACAGGAGAAACCAAGTACGGTATGAAAGAAAGGCTTAATAATTATGAGGTCTTGTTTGTGATTTAATTGGTGTAGTTAAAGCAAATTACCAAAAAATTTGGTGTTAACTTATTTGGATATAAACATGAAAGTGAAATGGGTCAACTGTGTTATGGGTGCTATCTTTTTGTTGATTTAATGGTCCATGCTCACTCTTTCTACCCTGAAAGCGATAAAATGGAAGTTTCCTAGGATTATTCGTGAATTTACCATGTGCATTAAAAGTCCATGTTACTCTTTGTATGCAATGTATAAAGCATACAATGAGTGGAACAGGGAACAAGTGAATGCCTTCTAAATAATTGATTTTCTCCCTTCTTCCCTCCCTCCCTTCCCTCTATACCTACAATATTGCTGCTTCAAGTACTATTAGATGCATGTCCTTTCAAACATCAAGAAAAGTAAAGTTTTAAAATTGCCCTTCTAGACATGAAGCATGCAGAAAAAGGCAAAAATCGAAAGGTAGAGATTTGCAACAGCCAGTGGGAAGATCACCTGATTCAAGTAAGCTCTCAAGGTGCTTTCTTAAGTCAATTGTGAGTAACTCTCTTCATATCTATTCTACTTTGAGAGAAAGTCTGGCTGATTTGTAAGGCTTTTTTGTTTGTTTTCCCCTCCGTTATGATTTAATTATTAATTATACTTAATTTGGGGAGAGATAGAAGCTAATTCAGGGAAATTGAAGTGTTTGTTTCTCCAAGTACTACCTTTTAATTCTGGGATACTTTGTATTTGCTAAGCTCATCATCAGACCCTGCGAAGCAATTTCTGTTTGTCACCACATCAGTCCCAGTAGGCAAGGTCATCTTGTGGACTCAGTCAGTCCCAATGTATCATGTCTTAAACTAAGCTTTTTAAAAAAGAGCAGTACTGGAGCTTGAACACAGGGGCTTTGCTCTGAGCTACATTTTAACCAGCCTGCCCCCACTCCACTTTCAAATTTTGAGACAGGGTCTCCTAATTCACTAAGTTGTCCAGGCTGGACTCAAACTTGTAACCCTTCCTGCCTCCGCCTTTCAGAGTCTTAGGGTTACAAGAGTATACTGGCACACTGCTTTGACAACATTTTCATGGTGACACAGTTCTGAGATGATAGAGATCAAAGCCATCATGATCCTCACCTTCCAGGAGGCAAAGCCAATCATACAAATAAGTTGAAGTTACTGGGGTGGGAAGTTGTAAACATCCCCAGAGAAGGCAGGAACTGTTTGAACAGTCATGCTTCCTCCATGACACACAATGTAAGACACTGAAAGTTTAGAAGCTGCACACTGGCATATGGTCTTGTGTATAGATAGAGGGAATCTGTGTCTTCTGTGTTATGACCCATATTTGCTGACTCACCCTCCCTGGAAGATGCAACAAGATAACCTGGTTCCAGAGCATCAGTCCCATCTGTGAGCAATCAAACCCTTTTATTTTGATGTTAAAACTGTACATCTTCTTGGATTCTCCAAGGCACCAGGGGTCACGTGATTATTCAGCTTAGTGGAGACTAAATGTGACTCTGGAGTTGCATAACAGAGTAGGCAGCTGTCTAGTCTAATTTCAGAAAGCTGAAAAGACTCCACGAACGCACCCTCACCCCTGCTCCTCTCTGCCTGAAGCTTCTCTAATAGCTACTATTTTTGATCGCTCTTATTAATTGAGGTGCTTCTGTGTCAGAAATTGTGCTAAGTGCTTTCTTTTTACAATCTCACTTAATCCTAGAAGATAGGTGCATCAATGGCCCGATTGAATAGATAAGAAGTTCATGCCTCCTTAACTTTCCAGAAGCTTACAGCAAGGGATTAAGCATGATTCTTTCTGACCACCAAGCCTGCATTGCTGATCATGTTTTCTTGCTCTCCCTCAATAGGGAATATGACTCTATACATAAGATTTCCATATGGATTCACCTAATGGTGGGACAAGGTCTTGATAAAGTACAGAGGAAGTACTTGGAAGACCATCTAGATGCAGAAGGGGAAGATTTAGGCACAATTACAGAACTAGGGGAAGGATGTTATGGACAAGAGTAGGAAAAGGCAAATCCTCTGTGCCTGCCTTGGTAGCATAGCACCACAAACCTGAGAGCTCACACTGTGGAAGCTGATTCTCTCATGGTCCTGGGAGCTAGAATTATAGCTAACGGCACCAGAGCAGGTTGTATCAAGGGGCTCTGAAAGAGCTGTTCTTTGCTTCCAAACTCAGCTTCTGGTGGCCTAACACATTCTTTGGCATATAGATGCCATCTCACTGTGTCTCTTGTATTTATCTGTGTCCAAATGTCCCTTTTGTATAAAGACACTGATGCCTGCCGTTGTTCTACTCAGTCACATTAACAATCACATTTTTATTTCTAAATAAGGTCACATTCTGAGGTAGCACGGATTTCAACACATGAATTTATGGGAACTCAACTCAGTCCATAATAGATCATAACCGCCAAAGGGAGCTCTCATACCTCCCTTATCACTGCACACAGCTCTTAAAGGGGGCATCATTTTGAAGTTACACACAACAGGAATAAAGAACTTAAAAAAAACTTTTTGTGCCAACCAGTTTATCTCAATTTCCCTCACAACGTAGATCTCAGCATACCTTATAAAAACTTAAGAGCCTGATGGGTAGATGCTTTAAAAAGAAATATACTCTAATTCTTTTGGAAAGATACTTGAAAGAGGAACAGTTGGGTCAAACATAATTTCTAGTTTTAGTTTTTTGAAGAATCTGCTCCCTGATTTCCATAGTGGTTGTAAATGTCAGATTATAACAATACAAAGATATTCATGTGTATAGCAGCATAATTCATAAAAACTAAATTTTGGAAGCACTCATATGTCTATCAAAGCATGAATACATAGGGGGCTAGGAAGATAGCTCAGTGACATATGTGCCTGCCTTGCAATTGCAAGGTACTGAGTTTGATCCCCCAAACAGGAAAAAAAGCAAAGAATAAATGGATAAAGAAATGTGGTTCTGTGCACAATGGAGTCCTATTCTGCCATAAAGAAAGATACTCTTGAGGGATTTATAGGAAATGAGTACACCTTGAGAACATAATGTTAAGTGACACACAAGTTTAAATATTGCATGGCTTCTCTTACATAGGAAACTAAAAATATGAAAGATAAATAAGAAGTAGAGGGCCAGCCAAATAGCTTAGTGGATTAAAGTGTCAGCTAGCAGGTAAAGGGCCTGGGGGTTTGATTCCCAGGCCTGCCGTGCCTACCCCAACCCCAGGGTATGCTGAGACAGCAATTGAGACTGGACATAGTGGCTCATGCCTGTAATCCCAGCTCTTGGGAGGCTGTAAACAGGCGAATCACTATGAGTCTGATCTAGTAGTGAGACCCTGAACACCCCATAGACTCTTCCCTAAAATACAAAAACAAAAAGAAGTAGAAAGAGAGAATCTTCTTAAGGAGGAAGGGACCAAGAGATGGAGTGAGAGAGGGGAGAAGGAAAGGGGAAAAAATTAATACGTGTTTTGCACATGTACCAGTTGCTAACAAGGAATGCAAATATAAGCATGTACTAATAAAAGGTAAAGAAATAGAAGACAAGCACTTGATCTTGAGCTCCAAAGATCACAGGAAACCAATGTGCATCCAAGTGATTTCAGTTATTCTCTTGAACAAGTTAACTTTGCACAAATGTTACGTGTATGCTATTTTTGCACCCCAGCATTGAGGGTACCCCACATTCATCCTGAAAGATGTGAGATCTTTCAAAGCTATGCCCCTCTGTTTTCACACAGCATCCCCCATCTACTCATTGTGTCAACAAGCTAGCTACCGCAGTGCACTTCAAGTTTAGCACTCCCAAAGTGGGAAGCACAGGTCAGACACACCAGGACAATGCAAGCTTTTCATCTGGTCAGTTGATAATGAGGTCCCAGTCAGGAGACATTGGCTTATGGCCTGCTGAAAAGAGAGAGTTAAATAGATGCCCTGAGGTCCTTAAATTTAGTGCAATCTAAATAGTTAAGGATCTTGGGCCAGAGAGATAACTCAGCAGACTAAAGCACCTGCTTAGGCAAGCTTAGGCAGGCCCGGGGCACCATGGTTCAATGCCTGGCACCACATACTATGCCAGCCCCACCCTCAAGGTGGGCTGAACTGGCCAAAAAAGTTAAGGATCTTTAAAAAAATCTATGGGTTTTCAGAGAGCCATTCTGGCTCACAAGTTCTTCAACGCTGAGTGATTTGGGTTCTGTCTGGCCTTTGGGCTTTCATGCACTTCTGGCAAAGGTCCAAGCTGAAATAGCCCCCTGAAGTTATTCTTTTCCTGACATCTGGCTGTGACTCTTATTTGCTGCTAGTCCAAGCAACCACCTCAGCTGTCTTTATTAAGCAATGCTTCATCCCCATGAAGAGGACCCCCTCTGGCAAAACTAACTTTTTCTACCAATTTATACCAACTTACAATTTTCCCTCCTGGTCATACAGAGAATCTGTTCTTATCTCAGTGAAGTGGTGAGCAGATTTAGCTACACATGAGGTAGAAATGATTGCTTTTCCTCACTCCATATACCAGGGATTTGTCTGCATGTGACATTAATGAGAGTGCAATAGGAGAGAATATCTGCACAAGAAAGTGCCTTAAAGGCCACCCATACCCTTCCTTTCCACGTTATGGGATGAAGAACCGAGAGCCCAGATGGCCAGTATTTTAAGTTCCCTCTGTTTTTAGGAGGGCATAGCACTCCTAAAAGATCAAGACTAAAAATATTTGTGTTGAGAGTTTGTAAAGGGCCAGTGAGATAGCTCAGCTGACTAAGCACCTGCTTAGGCAAGCACAGGGAGGAGGGTTTCATCCTAGCACCACATGCCACCCACCCCAGCCCTCAGGTGAGCTAAACTAGCCACTGAGTCTAGGTTGGTGGTACATTCCTGTAAGCCCAGCGCTAGGGAGGCTGAAAATAGCATATTAGTACAAGTTGGAGCCTGCAGCAAATAGAAGGAAGGAAGGAAGGAAGGAAGGAAGGAAGGAAGGAAGGAAGGAAGGAAGGAAGGAAGGAAAGAAGGAAAGAAGGAAGGAAGGAAGGAAGGAAGGAAGGAAGGAAGGAAGGAAGGAAGGAAGAAAAAAGAAAGAAAGACCGCGATCCTCCTCCATCCCGCACACGCCCGCCCAGCCCCAGAGACCTCCCGAGACAGCGAGACCCATGGTTTGAGACAGCAGCTGACTCCAGCAGCCTCCTGGATCCCGCCCCAAGCTCTCCCAGTGAGTGGGAATTTGCACTGCTCGCCAGGCTTCCCAGATCAGTGAGAGTGTGGTGAGTCTGAGGGAGAGCCATTGGCTTCTTCCCACGCACGCTATCTAGACCCCTGCCCCCCAGCCCTTCAGGTCAGTGACTGGCCTGAAACCTCAGGCCCCACTAACCAGCACCTTCCCAGATCCCCTGCCCTAAGCCCCCTGAAAGAGTGGGAATTTCCCCGACTCTCTGGGCAGCAAAGTTCAGTGAGTGTAGAACTCCAGGCCCGTCGTGCCGGAGAGACATTTCCCAGGGATTCCCTGACCCCCTCTCCCATGGCCAGGTGAGAGCTCCAGGCACACCATGCCAGAGAAACATTTCCAGGTGATTACCGGTCCCACCCCACAGCCCAAGACCCAGTGCAGGTCGGCCCAGAGTGAGAACTCCAAGCCTGCCACACCAGAGGGACATTTCTCAGCAATCCTCGGCCCCACGCCATGGACCGAAACCCAGCACAGTCTGGCCTGTGAGGACTCCAGGCCCGCTGCACCAGAGGGACCTTTCTCAGCCTTCTCAGGTAGACCTGGACCCAGCACAGGCTGGCCGACCTAGTACAGCCTACTCAGTGATTAAGATCATCCACTATCCTTTTGACAGCCCAGAAGACCCACCAAAGCCCAGGCCTGCCCACCTGAGGAATGACCTACCTGACACAGAAGGGCTGACCCTGGGAACCAACAGAGGGGAACCAAAGGAGTTGCAGCAAAAAAGGAACTGAACACAACAGCAAGATCCAGGATAGGCACACCTGGAAAATCTCAAACTTAATAGACTGGCACCCGAATTTCATAACAAGCTAAGATTATAGCTGCACAAAAGCTCTACACCAAAGATCAAAGGTCAGTGCTACACAAAATGACAAAGAGAAGGGGAAAAATGCAATCCCAGACCTCGAGTCCATCAGGAAAGGCAGAGGACACTAGCTCAGCTGCAATGAATGAATTAACAGATACAGCAGCACAGGAACAACAGCAGAAAGCTATAGAGGAAATAAAATGAGAAGTAAGTCCCAAAATTAAAAAAGAAATATCTGAATACATAGTATCTGAAATAAAGAATGAATTCCAGAAACATTGGGTGGAAAAACAATGCTCACCCAGAACAAGTGCAGAGAGCACTATTCCAGCTGAAATATATGAATTAACAGCATCTGAAACAAAGAAACAACAGCAGAAAGATCATGAGGAACTCAAATCAGAAATAAGTTCTGAAGTGAAAAAAGAACTTTTTGAAGTCATAGGATCTGAAATACAGAAACAAGCAGAGAAATATACAGAGGAAATCCAACTTGGAAGAAACACAGCAGAAAAAGAATTAATAACTACCTCTAAAGAAGACATGGATAAAAAAATTGAAGAGATCAGAAATATGATGGATTCCTTGAATGAGCAATACAGAAAAGAAATAGAACACAAGAAACACAGTCAAAGAGATACAGAAGAACTAAAAATAGCAATCACGAGTCTACAAAGCCGTCTGAGTGAAGAAGAAGACAGAGTTTTGGATCTTGAAGATGCCGGAGCAGCTAGTGAAAAGGTGAGAAAGGATCTCTTAGAAACAACGAGAATGAAGGAAAAAATAATCCATCACCTGCAGGATGACGCCAGAATGAACAATGTGAGAATAATTGGTATCAACGAGAATGAAGGAGCCAATACAAATGACATAAAAAGAATTTAGGGAGAAATAATTGCAGAAAACCTCCCAAATATGAGGAAACAATCCAACATTCAGGTCACCGAAGCATACAGAACACCAAATAACCTCAACCCAAGTAGAAACACACCGAGACATATAATAGTTAAGATCCCAGAAATCCAACACAAAAATAACATACTGAAAGGTGCTAGAGAGAAGAAGGAGCTCGCATTCAAAGGAAAACCCATCAGAATTGCAGCCAACTTCTCTACACAGACAATGAAAGCAAGGAGAGCATGGAGCAGAGTTCTTCAAGTCCTTTATAAAAACAAATTCCAGCCCAAACTATTATAACCTGAAAAACTCTCTTTCAAGTTTGATGGAGAAGTGAAATACTTCCACAACAAAGAGCAACTAAATAATTCCATGATGACAAAGCCATCCCTTCACAGGTTGCTGAAAGTTGTTCTAGAGAGAGACCACAATGACCAGAACCCATGAATGAGAATGGAAGGAACCCACTAAACAGGATAGTCAATTAAACACAGGTTACAAAGGAGTAAACAATACCAAGTAAATATCATGACAAACATAAGTCAGCACATTTCAATTATAACCATAAATGTAAACAGACTCAATTCTCCAATTAAGAGAAATAGACTGGCACAATGGATTGGGAAACAAAATCCAACAATATGTTGTATACAAGAAACACACTTAACTCAAAAGGACATTCATAGGCTCAAAGTCAAAGGATGGAAAAAAATACTACATGCCCCAGCGCCTCAGAAAAAAGCAGAAATAGCAATTCTGTTCTCAGACAGTCTCAACTTCAAACCAAGAATGATCAAACGACACAAAGAAGGCCACTATATATTGGTCAGGGGAAAAATTCAAGAGCAAGAAGTAACATTCATAAATATCTATGCACCACAGGAGCACCCAACTATGTAATACAAATCTTAAGGGACATGAAAAACTTAATGTCTAAGAACACAATCTTAACAGGATATCTTAACACACCCTTATCTCAAAAAGATAGGTCAAACAGACAAAAAATTAGCAAGAAGTAGCAGAACTGAACCAGAGCTTGGAACAAATGGACCTGGTGGACATATACAGAGTGTTCCACCCAACCACAGCTGAATACATATTTTTTTCAGCTGCACACAGGTCATTTTCCAAAATAGACCACATACTAGTCCAGAGGTCATACCTAAGTATATGCAAGAAAATAGACATTATCCCATGCATACTATCTGACCACAATGCAATGAAGCTGGAAATAAATGACAAAAGAAACCAGAAAAACCCACTAAATTCATGGAAACTAAACAACACCCTACTCAGCAATCAATGGATTGCAGAAGAAAT
>PVKA01046058.1:0-15161 GCA_004027165.1 Ctenomys sociabilis | reverse complement strand
TTTTTTTTTTTTTTTTTTTTTTTTTTTTTTTTTTTTTTTTTTTTTTTTTTTTTTTTTTTTTTTTTTTTTTTTTTTTTTTTTTTTTTTTTTTTTTTTTTTTTTTTTTTTTTTTTTTTTTTTTTTTTTTTTTTTTTTTTTTTTTTTTTTTTTTTTTTTTTTTTTTTTTTTTTGTCTTTTTAAGACAAGATCTCACTATGCAGTTCAGGCTGGCCTTGAGCTCACTTTGTAGCTCAGGCTGGTCTTAAACTCACAACAATCCTCCTGCCTCAGCTTCCTGAGTGCCGGGATTACAGGCATGCACCACCACACCTGGCCCCCTAGTTAATATTTTTATGTATATGATTTAATGAGTTTTTTCTTCACAGTAAATTTTGGACAATTTCATTTTTGTGTACCATGGTATAATTTTATTCAAATTTCTTGTGGAAAAGGTTCATTTTTCTTGGAAATGTGGTGTTTTAAGTTCAACTAAATTCAGAAATTTTAAATCTTTAAATATGTTGCCTATCCCTTTCTACCTTGAGAAATCTAGTTATATGAATATGTTTCTTAATTTTGACATAGAATGAACTATTATATGACTGATCTGTACATTCTTCAATTTGATTTTGGACAATTTTTATTGTTATATTCATTTAAGTTTGTAAATAACTTATGTACAATGTGCAATTTATTATTAATCTCATGCTATGTATTCACTTCAGAAATATTTTTCTAAAATTCATGATGCCTACATCTTGTATCTTTCACATTTCAATGTCTGTCTACTTTTTTAATATGCTGTGTAATCATTGATTTTAAATAAAGTTAATGAAAAAACAATGAAAATAAAGCATGTTCCGTTACACTATTTTGCAGAATTACTTTTGTCTGTCTGGTGCTAATGTTTGTTTGAGTCTTTGGAATGCTCAGAATATCTGCTTGGATTTTCCTATCGTCTCTCTGCACCATTCTGATACCTATCTTCCTCAACTTTAGAGCTTGCATGCTTTCTAATCTTCTCTTTTGACTTTGATCTGATCTTCTAGAACTTTCACTGTCTTGATTTTGAAGTCTGTAATTCTCATATTCTGAAAAATTGTTTTCTCTCTCTCTTCTCTTCTGTTCTGGATTGCCATGTCTATTCTTCCAATCCATATGCATTTCTTAGTCTCGGTCATTCCCAAAGAGATTATAACTGTTTGCTTTGGCAAGAATGCTCCTGTCTGATGTGTGTTTTGCTACAGGATCTCTCCAGTTTTAATCTCTTGAATTCTGACTTCTGCATTTTTCTGATCCCCTTTTTCTCTTAGACCTTGTTTCCTGGCGCTTTTGTTCTGCTCGTCTTTTGTCCAGTGTCCTCTCATTAGTTTGTTGATTCATGGCTGATTTAATTCCATCTTTACTTGTCTCATTCCTCTGTCTCTTCTTTCTCATACCTTTAGCTGAGGCCAAGCGATGGCTCTTGGATGATGAAGAGTCATTGTCTACACTGGAAGACTCTGAACTGTCTCACTGCTGTCGAAGTCGGAGTCTGTGGAATCAGAATCCAAGGAGGACTCTAAAGACGAAGCATGCAGTGAGGATCTGCTTTGTTCAACAACTGGTTTCTGGACCAGAATAATTTTGTATGTATTTTTGAGATGCCCATGCAATTCATTCATTAAACCTACATGACCTATAGAGGTAAAGAGGTTGATGGAAAACTGAGTGCTTCTTAGATTATCTCAGGGTAATAATCCCTCAAAGAATGGCTGCAGTTTCACTCTTTAATCTTGAATTCAGTTTAGGAAGAATCATGTATTCTCACAGTTCCTGGAAGTATATTTTGATGAAAGTTCTACTTAGATGAGTAGTGATTTTTTCACTGAGTGTTACACATTCAAGAATGCTCCAAAGAATCATGTCAGTGTACAAGAGGTGAGCAAACATCTTGGCAACATTCCTCAATTTGTTTGTTTGTAGGTAATGAATGGTATCATACTGTTCTTTGAATATACTTTCAAAAGATTCCTCCATCCATTCTTTCTTGATCATGAAAAATCACCCAGCCAATAAGCCAAATAAGTTCTCATATGTCCTTTATGGGCACAGCAATCAAGTACCATATTGCAGAGCTCTTTTGCTTGATTTTCAGGAAATTCCATTTTCAGCAATTTATGGACATATTCTTCAAAATCTACACTTGACTGAATAGAAAATTACGTGAGATGATGAAATGAAACTAGATTGATTTCTGTTTTATCATGAATAGTTAGTTTTTAGGACCAGCCAAATAGCTCAGTGGATTAGAACATCTGCAAGCAGGGACAGGGGCTGGGGATTCAATCCCAGGGCCTGCTGTGCCAGGCCTGCTGTACCGGCCCCGTGCCTAGGGTGCACTGAGATGGCAATCGAGACTGGACGTGGTGGCACGCATCTGTAATCACAGCACCTGGGAGGCTGTAAACTGGAGAATCACTACGAGTCCTATCTAGTAGTACGACCCTGAACATCCTGTAGGTCCTTCCTTAAAATACAGAAAAAAAAAAGTTACATTTTGTCCTTCATCTTTTTCTTCTTCCTCCTCTTCTTCTTCATCCTTTTCACTATTTCCTGCCTCTTGGTCTGCATTTGCCTCAGTGTCTCCATCAAGTATTTGTTTCTTAACAGCATTGTACTTTTCTTCGTACTCCATAAAATTAGTATCCATCTTGAACACATCGAGAACCTCCTCTGAATTATAGTCATCCTCCAATGGGAGTATATGAGTGAACTGACTGTCTTCTTCTACAAGGCCAAATCCTTCTAAGATGATTAGCTGGTCCTTGAATCCATTCTCCCTTATAGCAAACATCACTTCAATTATATAATGAACCATTTTATCAGTTTCAGATTCATGCAGAATATTTTGAAGATGTATAAAAATAGTATTGATTCCTCTTGTTGACACTTGTATTAATTTGAGGCCACATTCCTTGAAAAAACAAATAGCCATTTCAACACTGTCATCTGTTGGTCTTTCCAAGAGTGAAGTGAGAATCTCTAGGCATAAAACATCAAGTGCCACATTTTGGTTAATAAGAAGTCCTACAAATTTTGAAGCAATCAGACGAATTTGCTTATCATTTCTTTAATAGCCTTTTCAAAAACTTAGAATAAATCTCTTGAGGAAGAATTCTCCAAGAGGTGGAAATTTTCAGTTGATAATCTCCAACAATGCTGCATAGACATGTGTGAAGATTGGATATGTGCTCTGTGCTTGTAAAACATGTGGGTAGCAGTCCTCTCCCTCTGACTATATGTTCTCACAGAATCTCTTGGATAACAATACTTATATTAGAAATATTGATAAGACCACTGATTGACTTTTTTAAGGCCTCCCAGCTCACCCCCTGGTATGCTCAGATGCTTGTGTCTGTAATCTGCTCTTGCATCATCCTGAGCTTTGCAGGAGGAATGTATGCTCCAATGGTATGAGCAAGGAATGGGTCCAGCTCATCTTCTTTGCAGCAGACTCATCCTGAGCTGAACTGAGCTCTGATGTGCTGAGGCATTTGGGCTTCTTCCTGGAGATGGGAATTTCTGGGACATATTGCTTCAGGACTCCATACCACCAATCATAAGAATGTTGTCTTCTTGAATGCTCATAATTTGACCTCCTGTAATCAAAATAATCTCTATCTTGGGGAGTCCTTTCTCATTTTGCATATCTGTCTTCAGGGCAGGAGTTCCTCTGATAAGAATTATAGTTTTCTCTTCTGTCATGACCAGAAGAATGCCTGTTTAATCTGTGATACAATACTATTCATTTTCTGTTGCCAGTTGATCTGATAAGTCAAAACACAAGTTGTTCCAAGTTATAAGTACTCAAAGGCCTGAATTCCACAGTAGTTTACTTTTCTGTCAACAAACACTGAAGCTCTATCACACCACCATTACACCAGATGATCCCTTTACTTTTAACATTTATTGCAATCTCTAGTCTAAAATAGAAGTTTAAAATTCAAATGAAACTATAATTTTCAGGCTTTTCTTTTTCAGTTTTGCATTTTGAATTGGAGGCTTGTCTGTCAAATGCACATCCCCCTATGCTTTATTCTGATGCTTTAATAATGTTGACCAGTATTGGCATTTTTATGGAGGTTATAAATCTCAGTTATTTTAGAATGGTGTGAGGTAGGGTTTATATTAATATTAACTCAGATGTCAGTCAGTGCTGCCAGCACCAATTGTTGACTAGCTTCCTTACCCCATCCTATACCACTGACTAAAATCTTTTCTTTACCCCATCCTATACCACTGACTAAAATCTTTTCTACATTCCCTTTATACATTTCCTATTTCCAGAATTTGTGGTCCATTCTATTTATTTATATATGATTTCTTTGCTAATAGCACATATTGTGAGCACAAAAGTTGTAAATATGTGCAATCTGCAGGACTCACTAAATATCACATTATTTTTAAGACTTTTTCGGTTCCTAGTTATGCCCAGGAATTTTAACACCAAGTTTGACTGTTAGTTTGTCTTTCCTTGTTTTCATCCTTTCTCCAGTTTACTCTTTACCTCATTTCTTCTCTCTCTTTTCTACTTTATCTTTTATTTCCTTTATCAGTTTGTTTTCTCCTCTCCTCCATTTTCTCTATGAAGGTAGACAGAAATTTAGAATGGGTATCAGAAAATCCAAGTTGGGATCTCATTTATCTCCTGAGCTATCCATCTGACATTAAAGAGTCAGCCCTCTTTTCTTCGTTTGAATATCTTTTGCTCTGAAGTGAGAAAATGAACTAGACAAATTCTTATCTCTTTCACCTCTTGACCTTCCTTTTCATGACATTGTTTCAATGTTTACTTAAAAGTTCTTCAAGTTATTCTTCATTCTCACTAAGTTCAACTCATCCTTTTATATGTGAAAGAATTCCTCGTCTCTGTACTCTCTGCCATCTTCCTCTCCACTCAAACACACACTTGCAAACACTGATGTCCAAGTGCTGCAGCTATTTTACCCAACACTATCACTCTTGGCCTTAATGCTTGCAAATATACTCAGCAAAACAAAAAAGGGAGCATTTACTGCTTTCAGGGAGGGTTTCACTATTTAAACAGGCTAAACATCTGGATCCTATTTTACTGGGTCCTTTGTAAGACACAGTGTGCCTATCAACCATGATCACTTGGGTGAGATTAGCTGAGAACTTGCTTTCCAGACAACTATTACCTGTTGGCAATGTGGCCTCCATTGGAAAACTTTAGCAAATGACGGATGTACTTGCTCTGGCCAGCTGGCATGTTTGCTTTTCTAACTGTTAATGTTCACAGTTAGAGGGTTAATGAGGCAATAAATGCTTCTCACCAAATATACTCTCAATGAAGATTGAGCATTGAATCAGATAGTCTCCAAGTTCTCATTTTCCTTGAAGAACATGCTGATAGACACCATCTCTGTCTCAATCTCTCTCTCTCTCTCTCTCTCTCTCTCTCTCTCTCTCTCTCTCTAATTTTCTAAAGCCCTGAGAAATGTTTTCAGCTTACAGGATCAGGGGTTTGCCAAAGTCACCAAAGCCTTGATGACTTTGATCTATAGTTTTATAATTTCCTGGATGGCGGGAGGGTTGACAGCTGGGAATGGCCAAAGGAACCAAAATCTGGCTTATGTGTGGCTTCTACCCATTCTACTGGAATGATTCACTCCAGTAGGTGAAGGCACACAAAACGTAACCTTTTATGTCAATATAGTACACCCAGAATAACTGTTCCCAGCTTAAAGACCTTATAGTGTGTGGTAGTTTATACACTGTGTCAACTTGAGATGCCAACTTGGATTGGCTCTGGGTGTCCTGCCCTGTGGCAGCATTGGTCCCACCCTTGGGTGCAACCGGGACTTCCCCAGAGTGACTCAACACAAAAAGTATTCACATTGGAGTTTAGGAAGGCTTCACTGCCCACCCCCACTTCCTTGGAGAAGCTCTGTTGTTCCACTTTGCAGCCGTGCAACTTCGTAGGAGCTCTGGTCTTCATGGTGGAGGGCCTGTCTTCACAGTCAGTGCAGAAGGAAGAGAGGTGGGATGGGTGCCACAGCAGCTGCTCCTCTTCTGCTCTTCATTGTTTTCTGCCAGCATGAACTGACACCATTGCTGTGGTGCCACTGGAGTACAGACTGAAACTTCCATAAACTGTGAGCTAAATAAAATTTTTCCTTCCTTAATTTTGAGTGTTGGGCAGTTGTCCCAGCAACGAGTGAAAAGTCATTAAGATACAGTATGACCAAATGTCTCAGCCACAACTGCCATGTAGCTCAGTTTTTCTCTCTGCACAATTTTGTCTCCTCTTTTCCTGATAGGTATTCCAAGGAATAATTCTTCAAGGTCTTCCCTTTGAGCTCTCTATCTCAAAGTCATTCTAGGAATCCTATTGCAAGATATACATGTTGCATTATCCTAATAAAAATTAGGATTTCTGAACTTTCTAGCAGAGTGACTGATGCACAATATTCTTTTAACATTAACAGAAAGAATAAACAGATGTATGAATGGATGAATAAATGAATGAATAAATGTAAATGTTTGTAACACTGGAAACATTGATCTTTATGTTTTGTCCTTTGTTGACCTACACATTCTAACACTTATGTGTTACCAATTCTCAGTCGTCTCAAAACTGGAAAACCTTAAATATGTATTTTAAGGCAATTACTGAGAGAGTATAAAAATGACTGTCATGGTTTAGCTCTGGAATATCACTCAGAGGACTCATGTGTTTGAAAGTAATTGGATGATGAGTGAACTATTCTTATCAATGAACTTGTACGCTAAAAGACACTCATGCTATGAGGCAGGGCTTGGCTAGAGGCTGTTAACTGGGGTCATAAGTCAAAAGATATGTGAACCTTTCCATATTCCCCCAGGCTCTCTGCTTCTTAGCAGCCAAGATATAAGCCGAAGGGACTCCTTAGCCTCTTATTGTAGAAAAGGTGGCAGGACTGAGGAAAACAGAAAAAAATATTGAGTTCAAGTGCAATCCTGTTCATCTGATGAGCAAAGGACATAAGAAACATAGGTAGGGGCATTTATTTATA
Source organism: Ctenomys sociabilis (assembly GCA_004027165.1). Classification (NCBI taxonomy): domain Eukaryota; kingdom Metazoa; phylum Chordata; class Mammalia; order Rodentia; family Ctenomyidae; genus Ctenomys; species Ctenomys sociabilis. Next base: position 8,124 of record PVKA01046058.1, on the reverse strand, counting down.
CCTGTGTAAAGTTAGTATCATGATACTTAAGGTTTCCTAGTGACTAATAGCCAAAATTGTCCAGGTAGGATTATTTTCTCAAGAATATGGTAGTTCAACCACTTTAAGTGGTGTGGTCCTGTAGTGCCTTCACATTTGCAACAAATTTCTAGCTTCAGGTGTTCCCAGCATCTCTCCATTTACTATTTTGTCCTTTAAATGATGGATATTTAATTGCAGTTATAAAAGCTGTATTTGGGGTACTCTGTAGAAGATCTTTTATTGTTGATACCAGTCCAAAGATTTTGTTAACTGTATACAGAAATGTATCCCTATGTAGTCTAATAATCCATAATATTAGTGAGTTATCAGTAGAACTAGCAATTGTCAAATGTTGTTAGAGAATTTTCTTTTAAAACTTACCTCATTATTAAGGCATTATTTTCTACATCTTGCAGTTACTCTTTTCTGCTGGATAGTTAAGACCACGATATAATGAAAACTTAACTTTTTGCTATCAAGGTCAATTAAAACTCCTCAGGTTTTATCTTAGAAACATGTATACACCTCTTAGATCTTCTGTCAGTGACAGCCATCTGGAAGAAGTTTGACCATGGCTTGATCAAGTTGCTTTTTGTAACAGCTTGAGAGATTATTTCTCCACATGATTCTCTTTAGTCATACTATATAGCATTGAATCACTATCTTCTGTGGCCACTTAGTCTCCTTGATTAGAAAATACAGGATTCATCTGAGTTACATGATATCACAGTTGATGTTTTCTTATGTCCTGAGTCCTCACTGACCATAGAGCAATAAGGCCAAAATATTGGCTAACCTCCAAGCACATTGGTCTACAATTTTTAGACTCCAAACCTTAGTTGTGAAATATCCAAAAAACACTTAAAGATGTTATCCTGTAAAGGAAATGGTAGTCTTGCATTACTATCTTATTTGAACATCAAACACCTTAGAAAGTAAAACAGAGCCACTACTTTATAACAATCATGGATATCCAAATATTTAAAGCCTTAATAAAACGTTAATGGACAACAGGTGTTTATTTTTACATAGAAACTTAGAAAACAACATTACACCTCAGCAGGCCTACTGGGAAGGAGTCACAGGACTAACAGCACCCCAGTTCAGTGGAACTACTGGGAAGGAGCTACAGGACAAGCAGCCAGTCAGTCCCAGAGGGCCCATTCCACCTCGGCAGGTGTTCATGGAAGGAGCTACAGAGTAGGCAACTAGAGGGCACAGCAGTCCAATTGGACAGGGCTCAGCTGGAAGGAGCCAAACAAAACAACCCAAACCAAGCCAGAACCAGACATTTGAGTTCAAGTTCAGTGATTTAGACTCCTTGAGCTGAGGCATAGTGCTTGGCCCAGACAAGCCCAGACCAAGGCCCAAGGAGCATCCTTGCATTAATAAAAGGTGGCAGCAGGTAACTGGGATGAACTAGATTGTCTGGAAGATTTCAGGTGAATGAAGGGGAGGTGCCCAGACAGAATTCAGGGGAACTGATTTAAATACAAATTCACAATTTACAAATGGCTTTATTGTATAGCTATAATGTTTGTTCCTATGCTCTAAACTACAAACTTATTAGTTACAAAAGTTTGCCAACTTCTACATTTCACTAGCTATTATTAGCACTCCTGATTGTACTACTGCAAATAGGAAACTATGTCTGCCTGAACCCCATGATCTCCCTTGAGTAATAATATCAGGAGTTACTTGGGTAATAACCTCAACAAAGTTCTCCATTGAAGAATGGAGAACAGTGTCAAGCAGAGACAAATATTTCACTCTCAGTCAATAGAGAAAGGAAAAAAAGTGGGACATACACAAAATAAGATTCTCTGATTCAAGAGAGATACCGAAAAACGCTGCACAGAGAGGCTCTGACCACAGTGATACAGTACCTACTATCAAACTTTCACAAAACAAAATTATAGAAATCAAAATAAAGAGTTCTTTCTCAAATTAAAATGACAAAAACAAGTAGCAAAATGAAACCTCGGGCTCCGAATCCACCCTGAACAAATACAGAAGATACTAGCATCGATGAAATTGAAAGTCACCACCTGAAACCTCTGAACTAATAGCAACTGAAGAAACAACTGAAGAAGGGTATGGAGGAAAACAGATCAGAAATAATCCCCCAAGTAAAAGAAGAAATGACAACTATAATGAAAAAATTACTAAGCATTTCTAAAGAAGACACAGATAAAAATATACAGGAGAATAGAAAAATGATGGAAACTGTTCTTCCTCTAGTTTGATCCAAGTACTTTCCCTTGATTTTATACATAAGTTGCTAGTTCCTTCTGTTTAATTTTTTCTTCCAACATAACATATAGGGAAAACGTGGATAGTGACATGAATTGTTGAAGATGCACAAAATCAAGCCCTGTTCAGTTCACTGTTGAAGAGAGATAGGCACATGTGATGCCTTGGAACTTGTTTTGTCCTCTTATTTTCTTTAAAAAGAGCATGGAATTTCCTACATATGTTTTAGTTTAGATTTGCTTGTAGAGAATTGTTCTGGATATAAAGAAATATGTCTTAAGTTTAAGACAGTACTACATTAAAGGTATGTTAAAAGATTTTTAAAAAGTTACTTAAAAGTATTCAACATTACTAGTAAGAACAGTTTACCATTTGTTTAATTAGCCAGTCTAAATCAGTGTCCTTCTAACACTAAAAAAATTACCATTTTTTACTTTAAAATTACATTATAGTGAATTACTGTTTACAAAATACACATACTGTGAACAGATAAATGTTTTGTCTTTTATAAGGTTTGTAGACTGAATGTTTTTTAAAGATGGTGTTATGGTAAATAGTTTTAGTTTTTTATGAATATTGGTGACTGTTTACTAATTTTTGTTTGGTCAGGTATGTATCAATATCACTGAAGAAGATAGGGCAATCCAAAACTGTTCCCTTTTTCTTTTCTTGAATTGTTATCACTACAGACACTTTTAAAAACATGAATAATGAGTTGTGATTATTCTGTACTTAACAATCATTCTTAATCACATAAGAAAACATTTACACACATACACACACACACACACACACACACACACACATATATATATATATATATATATATATATATATATATATATATATATATATAGTATTCAAAAAGTAAACTATAGCAGAAGTGATCCATTCTGAATTGCAGAATTTTGGGGTTAGTGTAAAATGAAACAATTTGCATGAGAAATAAAGTACTTCCTGCCTTGTAAAAATCTGGTTGTTATGTTGTTAGAATGGGAAATTCAGATATTCTATATATTCATTTAATTTCAAAATTTAGTTTCCATATCCTTGGAAAGCATGGTTATAGCAAAAACATAGAATATGATTAACCTATTGCTATGACACCATAAGTATGAAACTAGTATGTTTGACTGATAACTCTAAAGATGTTACTTATGTTTGTTTTTAAAATGTGCATGCATTTAACTACTTTATAATAGTATTGTCATGAAAAATAAATAAATATATGTTCTTACATCATAAAAAAATGATGGAAACTGACAGAACAATCTAGAAATGTAGAATGCGTGAAACAGATTCAAAGAGATGTTCAAGAGCCAGGCGTGGTGGTGTATGCCTGTAATCCCAGCACTCAGGAGGCTGAGGCAGGAGGATTGTTCTGAGTTCAAGACCAGCTTGAGCTACAAAATGAGCTTAAGGCCAGCCTGAACTGCATAGTAAGACCCTGTCTCAAAAAAGTAAAAAAAAAAAAAAAAAAAAACCAAAAGAAAAAGAGACGTTCAGGAAATTAAAGACTCCAATAAAAAGACAACATCATCTAAATGAACATGAAGATAGACTTTCAGACCTTGAAGACACCAGTGCAGCTAGTGAAAAGGTAAAGAAAGATCTCTTGAAAACACCTAGGATCCAGGAAATAATAATTCAACAGCTGCAAGACAATGCAAAGATTAATAACATAAGACTAATAATTATCAATGAGAAAGAAGGCATCAACACAAACAATATAAAAAGAATATGGGCTGAAGTAATAGCAGAAAACTTCTGAAATATGGAAAAAAATCTGATATTCAGATAATGAAGATATATAGAACTCTAAATAATATCAAATAAAACTATACCCAGACATATAATAATCAAGATCCCAGAATTTCAGCATAAGAACTACATATTAAAAGCTGGTAGAGAGCAGACTGAGGGAGTAGGTTGGGCTTGGAAGGGCCACGGGCGTCGTCTCCATTCCCAGGTCCTTGCCCCGTCCTGTGGCTTACAGCTCTGAAGCGCCTTCATCTCCATTTTCCTCTGCAGTAATAAATCTCATTGTCAAGACTCTAAAACTTTATAAAGGGACATGTTTTGAAGTCTGAAGTATAGTTTTGCTTTCAGAAAGCAGCTTAGTAAATTACATTATGTGTATGCAGTAAGCTTGTTGGTAGTAATAGTATTTTGTTAGACATTACTAATAACAGAAAAAAGATCTGTCTTTGGTTAAGTTGATAGTAAATTACAACATGACTAGTATTACAATTGAATAGTCCTGAAGAGTAGGTTAATTTTTAAAATGCCATAAGGTGTTTGATGTGGAAATTTTATGGTTAACTAGTTTGTGGAGAAAAAGCCTTACTTAGTTGATCAGGAGTAAATGATATACATCATTAGGAAGAAAGACAATATAATGATACTTCAGGAAGTGGAAACAAATGTAGATAATTTTAATGAAGAATTAACAGTTTGATGCACTAAGCCAAATTCATTTAATATCACATAGATTCAATAAAGCTTGTGGCTATTGACTTCCCCAAAAGTTAATAACTGAAGCTCTGGTAATTAGTTAAGTACTTTTGAGTTAAACTTTAAATGACATGAGCAATTACTTTTGCTAGAATAAAATGAAATTAATTTGGATGTCATATCCAAGTACTTATAAAGGAAAAAAAAGTCCTGCATTATAACCTTATTCTGATGGCATAGACAGTACTGACCTGATATCCAGGCTTCATAGCTTATAACTGAAAGCACGTTAAAAGCCTAATTTGAGTATTCTGTAGTTGATTAAGATTTTAAAAATATAAATTTTTTGAAAAAGAGGTTTAATATGTTTAGAAGTAAATAAAAGTTTTTAGGTCTTTAGGTTAGTTATTACACCAAACAGCCCTAGGTTGCCTAAAAGTTAGCATAGTCATCCCAGAGTACTGAGTGGAATCGTGGTAATTTAGGCAAGAGTTTTGTCATACCTGAGCATATACCCAGGTATAAATCCAGTAAAGAAGTTGTAGTGAATTCCTTATAAGTAGGAGTTTGTCATGTGATCCCTTTTTTGTGGTAGAAATCCAACGTGAAGAGATGAGAAACATTGTGTTAAGGTCTTAGCCATCAAAAAGTACTGTCACACACTCATGCACAAAACTACCTCCCAAAGAGCTGTCCCCACATATAAAAGAATTAAAAATATAATGGAAGAGAGCACAGTCTTGCCAAATTGGACAAATGGTGACAAACAAAACTGAAGTGCGACATGTCCTGGACATCTCCCAGATGTCCACATACTCTGCTTTTCTCAATGGCGTGCCTGTCTCAGAAAGGAGTCTCGCTCACACTGCCTTCCATTACACCAGTGTGAATGACAGAGTCAAGTGCTTCTTTTGTGGCCTGATGCTGGATAACTGGAAACATGGAGACAGTCCAGTCAAAAAGCATAAGCAACTATGTCCCATTGTGGCTTTGCTCAGAAACTGACTTTCATGAGCTTGCTGTCCCCCTCTAAAGTTACCTCGCAGTGGTAAACAGTGTGCACATTCCTTGTCTCCTCCCGACCCTCTCAATTCCAGAGCAGTTGAAGACTTCTCTCTGTTGAGAACTAATACATACAGTGGCGCCATGAGCACTGAATAAGCCATATTGCTTACTTAGAAGATGTGGCCATTGGCCATTTTGTCACCATTGGACTTGGCAAGACCTGGCTTTTATTACATAGGACCTGGAAATAGGGTCACCTACTTTGCCTGCAGTGGAAAGCTGAATAACTGGGAACTGAAGGACAATGCCATGACAGAACACCAGAGGCATTTTCCCAACTGCCCATTTCTAGAAAATTCTCTAGAAACAATGAGGCTTAGTATTTCAAATCTGAGCATGCAGACAAATACAGCTCGAATGTGGTCATTCATGTCTTAGCCATTTGCAGTGCCAGTTCAGCCTGAGCAGCTTGCAAGTGCTGACTTTTGCTATGTTTGTCACAATGATGATGTCAAATGCTTTTGTTGTGATGGCAGCTTGAGGTGTTGGGAATCTGGAAATGACCCATGGGTAGAGCACGTCAAGTGGTTTCCCAGGTGTGAGTTCTTGATATGCATGAGAGAGCATTAATTTGTGGATGAAATTTAAGCTAGATATCCTCATCTTCTTGAACAACTGCTGTCAACTTCAGACATTCCAGGAGAAGAAAATATTGATCCACCAATTGTACATTTTGGTCCTGGAGAAAGTTCTTCAGAAGATGCCATCATGATGAATCCACCTGTGGTTAAAGCTGCTTTGGAAATGGGTTTTAGCAGAAGCCTGGTAAAGCAGATGGTTCAGAGTAAAATCCTGACCACTGGAGAGAACTACAAAACAGTTAATGATATTGTAACAGCACTTCTTAGTGCTGAAGATGAAAGAAGAGGAGAAGGAAAGACAAGCTAAAGAAGTGGCCTCAGATGAATTCGGAAGAACAGAATAGCCCCATTTCAGTGCTTGACAAGTGTGCTTCCTATCCTGGATAATCTTATAAAGGCCAATGTAATTAATAAACAGGAACATAAAATTATTAAACAAAAAACACAGATACCTCTACAAGCAAGACAACTGATGGTATCACTTCAGCTAAAAGAAATGCTGCTGCCAGCATCTTCAAAAACTGCCTAAAAGAAATTGACTCTATATTATTTGAGAAATTATTTGTGGATAATTTCCACAAATAAAGAATATGAAGTATATTCCAACAAAAGATGTTTCGGGTCTGTCACTGGGAGAACAGCCAAGGCGGCTGCAGAAAGACTTGTAAAGTGTGCATGGACAAAGAGGTTTCTGTTGTATTCATTCCCTGTGGCCACCTGGTAGTGTACCAGGAATGTGCCCCTTCTCTAAGAAAGTACCCTATTTGCTGGGGTATAATCAAGGGTACTGTTCATACATTTTTCTCATAAAACAAAATAGGTTGTTGTATTCTGCCTATACAGAAAAGTCTTTAAAGTATTGTTGAACATTTGAAATAATTTAAAACAAAAAATTATTGGCTCTTCACCTGTTAATATTTATATTCTAGTCTGCTTTAGTATTAAGAATTTATCTCAAAAAAGGTATTATATATTTAATCTCAATGTTTAGTTGCCAAGGAGGGCTGTGTGATGAGCTGAATCTGTATATCTGTGAGCACAGGAATGAAACACAACATTCTTGTTGGGATCATGTAGGAGTTGGTGTATCTGGTATTCTTAGAGCTTTGAGTAATAAAAACCTGTAGTGTGCAGGTACATTACTGGAAACCAGTAGCTCTGGAATTTGTTGGTTATGGTGCCTGAGTCTTTCTTGCTATTTAGCTGCTGTAAAAATGTACTAATGTTGTGCCTTCCCACTGGTAAACAAGAAATTCTCTAGTTCATGAGAAGTGTCTTAATAAAGAATGTTGAAAGAAAAAAAAAGCTGGTAGAGAAAAGAAACAGATCATATTTAAAGGAATATCCATAAGAATAACAGCAGATTTCTCCTCACAAACCATTAAGTGAAGAAGAGCATGCAGGACTTCAAGTCCTACAAGAAATGAAATTGCAACTCAGACTATTATACCCTGCAAAACTCCAAGTCAAGTTTAATAGAGAAGTGAAACACTTTCATCACAAAGAACAACTAATGATTTTCATGATAACCAAGCCAATCATACACAGAGTGCTAAGAGCTATTCTTGAAAGGGATCAAAATGACAACAATTCTAAAAAACGACAGTGGAAAGAACACACCAAACATGGCAAACACAGGAGAAACATAAGTAACCAACAGCAAGAAAACAACATTACAAACATAAATATATATATATATATATATATATATATATATATATATATATATATATATATATATATATATATA